>CM017805.1:3129496-3433792 GCA_008086715.1 Sitobion miscanthi
TGCTTCGAGTCCAACTCATAAATTCACCTTTGTACAAAAAAATAAATTGAATAACTTGCTTTTAGGGATCAGGTAAACCAAGCCACAGCAGGTAGTTGGTTGCTTAACATGGATTCTTTTATATGTATTTAGTATTTGAGTTGGTTTCATTTCAAACAGTTGTGCGAGTGTATGTCATAAAGTGCTATACGTAAGTTTTTCTTACGATATTTTTATAAATTATGAAATTTCTCAGTACTTGGACATTGAATGATAATTATTCTGTTGTTCTATTCAGGTAAATAATATAAATAATTGTGGCTGTCAATATGTTGTGTTGTATAATTTTATCATAAACATGGTAAAATTTACTCATTTGTTAGGGAAATTACTAGTACCTTGATTTTCACTAATTGTGCATAATAAATGTAATGTAAAAAATGGATATTTAGTATATTATAATAATTTGTATAAATTATCACAAATATTGCGGAGTTGAATTTATAAATATATATGTTTTTCAATCGTGTTGACTCGTATTAGTACCCACCTATAGGTATACCTATAATAATTACATATTACATATTATATATTTTAATGAAACAATGTCGAATGAATTTAACTAATTTACTTAAAATACTCTAGAATTCAATATTATGTGAGTTTCAAATTCATATTGAATAATAATAAGAAAATAATATTTCATTATAATACCTATATTACCTATATTACAAAACTATTAACTCCATGTCTTTTCAATGACTAAACATGTTTAATAAGTAAATATGTTAGTAAATATTATAAATGTTAAATAGTTCTTGTATTTTCATGTGAACGATTTTAATTAGGGAACCAGATTCAGGGTTTTTGAATATTGCTTAGCTCTATTTCCGGAAGGTCGGACCTTTCTTCCGTTTGCCATACCCAATATATGTATTCATATTTGAAATATTTCTGGCACTTAAGTCAACTTAAAAGATGCCAAAAAAATACAATTACCTTTAATGATGTATCAAATTATTGAAATATATTCAATTTTAACGTTTACGTAAAAATAATTTCAGAAAATAGTCTCGTATATTATCATCCTTTGATCTATTTTATAATAATTATTCCATGTTAATAATGTAGGCACCTAAATAAAATATTTATTTTATATTCTACTTGTATCATAACTCATAAGTCATAATCATATTTGTACTTGTCTTTTTAAGATACCTAGTTGCTTAAATGTTACAGGGGATAAAATGTATGAAGTATTAAACATTTTTCCAAGGATAAAAATAAATATAGCCCTGGATTCGTTTGTCTATTTATTATAAGATTTACTTTTCACGCGATTATATTTTATACTTTTTTTAATCCTTATGAATTATGAATATTTTCGTAAACTAGTTCACGAAAGTCCTTATAGGCGGCTTTGTTACCCTTGACATGATATGTATTATGTAAGCAAACAATACTAAGACAAGTGCATCTTTTTAAGACTGTACCATGTAGACTCATCTCCGAAATATTATAATTGTAGAACATACAGTAAGTTGACGATTTAAAATGTAACAAGGCCATAACCTAATTTTTCATTTGTATAATTTGCGGGGCCATCTGATACGAGGGTCACCGGAATGCCTTAAAATAATATAATAACGTTAGTGGTTATGTATACCTACATTTTTAGAAAAAAAATAATCAGTTTTGACGCGAAAATTATTATAAATTAAACTTAAGATTGTTATAATAATATTATGTATATTGTAATAATAATACGTATACCTAAATGTATTAATTATATTTTTACTTAGAAACTAAATATATCTGTATATTAGTCCAAAATTTATTATTTTAAATTCTGACTCGTTAAGTTTAATTTAATTTTCTTATAATACAATAAAAACAATTTTTCTTACCTAACCATAAACAACTTTTTTTAATGTATTTAAATTTAACTTGATGGTTGTATTGATGATATTATAATATGATCTTTTGTCATTACCTATCTATACATTATTATACTTCGAGAAACCCGAAATATTGAATGTTCCGTTCGCTCTTACTCCTTGACCTGTTAACCAACTTAAAAGAGAGGACGCGGCCGTATTATGAAAAACCAAACGACCGGCTCCAATTAACCGACATTGGTGGTTTCTCTTTCTCTCCCATACATTTTGTCCTCTCATCTTATTTACCTACCTATTTGTTTTACAAGGTGTTGTACATTTGATTGAACTAATTTTTAATCGATTGCGTATATTTACTTCCTATATGCCTTGAACTATTTTCAAGTACTACTAAAGTAGTCAAAATATTTACCTAAAGACTATATGCTCAAAAAAAATGTGGAAAACTATTTTAAAATCACCAAAAACTTAATTGCGTTGTCACTCACTGTTTAAAAATACCAATATTATCATTACAACTATATCTACAATGTATTTGCACTTACCACTTCTATCAAAATGTCGGATATTTTTAATACATTCATTATCAAAAATACTTTAATAAAAGCATAAGTGTAACATTTTAATTTTGATTCAAGTTGCCCATTGAAATTTCCCATTTATTATATCTATCAATTAAAAATGTTTGGTTTTGTTATTTTTATTATGTTATAAATATAAAATAATAATTTTATGAAGTTATAAAAAAAATTTATTACTTGTACATATAGAGTAAAATATGTACGATATTGTTTAAAGTTTTACATAATCAAGCCTCTTTTGTACAAGATTATTCCTAGTTTGTTAGTTCTTATCTAACTTTCATAAAATTAATTGTATTGAAAAAAAAAAAATAATAAATAAATTTTCAAAGAACAATATTATAGTTTCAAAATTGGTTTAGGTACCACAGATATATATTTTTAAATAAAACAAAATGGAGACAGCTTAAACAATTTTCCATTTCTAGGCACAAACTGTTTTATTAATTTTGTAAATGTGAAGTTGGCAAGATTAACTTATTTCGAACTTTCTAGTTTTTAATGATTTCTATATTACGTAGGTCATAGTTTTTTATGTGTATTATAAGTCTTATTGAGGAAAAATCTATAATTTATCGACAATTATTTTTGGTTTTTTCTTTCTCGAATCTTATATAATATATAATCAAAATATTACTAATAAAAACTTGTAAAATTAAAATAAATAAAAATAAAAATAATTTAATGATAGGTAATAATAAATTATTGATACTATTTGTTCTAACAGAGATTATAAGTGAGAATAAAAAAAAGTCAAATTTATGTGGCAATAAATGGGTTAATGAGAATACAAGAAATATACAAATGTTTACAATATAATATTATGACTAAATAATAATATGATAAGTTATGTTATAACTTATAAATATATGCAATTTACTAAAATTGAACTTGATTCCTTTGATACTTTAGGCTCGCTAGTCGCTTCCATACACGGTACAAACAAACAAATGTATCCATGTTTACATATGCCATTTTTCTGAACAACGCTGCTATCGTGATGCGTAGTTTCTACTTTATCCAAAACAACATTTTGAACATGTTTTATTGAAATAAGCCACGTACAAAATTCGCTCCCCCACTATATGTTCCGAACATTTATTGGGAAATGTTTCAATGATAATTATTGATAACATTTATTCGAAATAATGCATCAAACCAAGTTCGGAACTAGATTTGTTAGCATAGATACAGACCTTAGAGAATTACTATAGTAGACGACGGCTGCGCTTTCATAAGTCAATAAATATTCAGCCATACTATATGGTTTTTACATATTAATGTAAGGGCATTATTATTGATGGTCGTTTTTATAGGGCAGCTGAAAGTGATAACTGTATAAATATAATGATATAATATAATTCATATTGGAAAGGAAGGAAGTAATCGGTCATACTCATATATTATACTATATATTAAATATTGTAGGAGGTTTAAATGCAACGAGGCCATGTGCTATTTAATATATAAAATGTTCAAACGTTTTTCGCCCTAGTCCGTCAGCTCCTTGACCCGCTAAAGAGGTAGTCACGTCAACCGGTTCATGTTGCATTGTTCCAATTTAACATTATTTTCTAGTCATATGTGTATGCACTATGTATGCTACTTTTTAAACTGTCAATGAGGTATTACAATTGCTTATATTTGTATTTACTCGAGAAGGTTTATGATTTTAATATTTTGTTATTGCTCTCAATTTACAAAACAATACATAAGTAATAAACGTCCGCGTTCGTTGTGAAATAACCAGACCAAATACTTTTTAATTTAAACATTTTTAACAATATAATTACTATGTTTTTTGTTTGGTCTTTAACGGCGATAACATTATTGTTATTAAATTGCAAATATTTAACATTTTCGTTTGAATCACACCAACATTTATGTTAACAATACCTTAAACATAATATACTTATGAAGTTTCATAAGTACATTCCCAATTATAATGTATTTTATTACTTTAATCCAATTAGTTATGGGTCTTCTTAAAATTGCTTAGATGGCATAGTCTATAATGTCTGTTTATGTCGTAAGTAATTTTAATTATTATTTAAATTAATTGTATATAAACAGTATTAGTTTTACCATTTAATAATGTAGTACCTATAAGCAGTTAATGTTACATATTCGTATCAAAAATTCTTCTTTGAATATATACCCACTCCTGTTACCTTAAAAAACCTAAAACTACATCGTCAGAATTTATGATAACAATAACCATGAATCAAATTCTCTGTTAATCCACCTCAGAAGTCGGAACTAGTGTGATTTATTATACATTTATCTTTATTTATTATATATTTATAATGATTTTGTTGCTAATGTTACCACAATATTATAATACTATTATAGTATTTATGATATAATATATCGAGGAC
This sequence comes from Sitobion miscanthi, assembly GCA_008086715.1. Lineage (NCBI taxonomy): Eukaryota > Metazoa > Arthropoda > Insecta > Hemiptera > Aphididae > Sitobion > Sitobion miscanthi. The sequence continues at coordinate 3,134,333 of CM017805.1, forward strand.
CGTGTAGATTAGGTTAGTATGGACATTCTTCTGCAACCGGTAGCCCGCCCGTCAATTTCACACAACCCGCTAAAAAATTACGAATACGAAATACAAAACAAAATTACATGGTAAAAATCAATTTATTCCCGTGATATGAGGTCTCATATTGAATATTTTAAAATAAAGTTACAACTATTACGGTCTTATATATTGAAGTAAATTAACCAACACATTTTCGATTTGAAAAAATCGGTTTGAATCGTCAACATTTTAATATTCAACTGTTAAATTTGTTTAAGCTTTTTTGACACTAAAATACGAGTTAAATAATAAATTTCAGAATTTCAAAAAATGTTCACAATACTTTCAATTACTCGCAAATCCATTTATTAATAATAATAATAATAATATTGATGTTGACCTTAAATGGAAATTGATTTATAAGTTTACATAATAATAAATAATAATAGATTTATAGTCACTAGATGTTCTTAAAAACTCGTTCAAACTATCGCTTTTATTATTAATATTTTTTAATTCGTCCATAATTTTCAAAAATCAGAACTATATTTACAAAATAAGTATAGTATGTTTGAATTTTCATTCGCGTGTGAATAGGCCTTTTCTCATTATATACAAATTATATACGCTTAACAATGATACTGTCCATCATGTATCTATAGTGGGCACAAGATTTGTGAAAATTGAAAAAATAATAAACAATATAAAAAAAAAAAATCATATCAAGCATTTTACTAAACAGTTGTTATTTCAACAATTTTATGTAACGTAATTTTGTCTATTTTATATTACACTGAATATTCTTAAATGTATTATTTATTGATTAAAATTTTTTATGTAAGGCTATCAAATTTTTATATTTTAACAAAAACCTTCTTAATTTTTGAACGTGATCTGAGAGTTTGCCTACCACTGAGGAGTTAGTTAGACCGTTGGTTTCGTTTTATCAGCCGGGCGGGTGTGCACCGTTAATCTGGTTTCGCCGTGCGGCGGCGGCCATGTGTACAATTCTCATTATGCATACAACATAATATGTACAACTACCGGCACGACTGGCAGAATAAAACAGCTAACCGCCGTCATGCCGTCGGCACAAATAACGGCATGTCGTAGTCGTTTTAATATCCGCGTGCGGTTAACGGAAACGCAACAGGTTACAGGTCTGAGGTGATGGTGTAAAATTGACAATTTTCCGTCTGTATAATATGTTGTATATGGCCATATGAGTATGCGGCGAGCTCGATATAATATTATTATGTCAATAAAACTGCCCAACAGTTCTCGACAGGACATAATATATCGAAATGGTATTTTTTCTCTCCAATTTAATCAACGCGTCACCTAAGACGATTAAGAAACATATAAGTAATCAAATTTACACGATATACCGTTTTTATTTCTACAAGTAACAATTGATCATTAACTAACAAGGTCCCGTTTTTCTTTGAGGTATTTCTCAGTAACAAAAAAAAGGCGATTAACTTTGAAAATGGTATAAAGATTATACTGTTTTACTGTTTGTTGTATGACAATCGATATTTAATCTACATGTTGTATATTATTTCGCCTGGTTTCTACCTACACGCAAGTCGCGATTAAACAATTTAACTCTTTTCGATATCGGTTTTGAATTCGTGATCCGTCGCTTTCTAATCGTTTCTCCAGCGTATATAACACAATAATTAGACAACTGTGATTTCACTCGACGTTGTCTAGGCGCCGCTTCCTGTCCAACAGCAGAAGCGTTTTCACGATTTCTCGGTTTTCTAAACCGCGTACACGATTGTACGCACACTTTTATGGTTTTATGCGATCGGTTATATTTGTTATAATTTTTCTCCCAGCTCATTTCTAACAATATATGCTTAGGCGACAATTTCCACTTTCGTTGTAATATTATTGCGTTAATTTTCTACCCAATCACCAGAAGTCTATAGTCTTCTTTCGCGTACATTTTGAGTGAATAATGTACGAGTAATAAATGTAATATATGTAAAATCTTAAACTTGTGAATCGGGGAAATACTCCAATATTGCGGCACGTATTATAGTTATTGCCGTAGCGCCAAATCGTTTGTATAAAAAAACCATCTTTTGACGCGGTTCGTTTAAAAGACGCCCGTGATTATACGATTATTATTATAATAACCTCTCGACGACGCTAATAAGATAATGTACTGCGCTGGACGGAAGTTCCGGCACTGAAGTTCGGTCCATCCCATACCGCGGCGGTGGCGATGTACGGTCTTGAACCCATGTAGAATCTTCGCGGTGTAACCGCCCGGATGTCTATGACCGGGCGCGTGGCATCGGTGGCGGACAAAGACACCGACCGACCGGTTCATCGGGATGTCATCCTCCTCGCCCCGGCCAAAGCAGCGTCGTTCACAGTTCGCTGGCTCATAGTTTACCGAGAGGTGAACGACTTCTGGACCAAGACCAATATTATGTGTTCTCCCACAGGGGCCACCGCGTGCACGCGCCGCCGCTGGCTTCGTTCATATACATATAATAATAACATACAATTTTATGTATGTATATATTAGCATCGTCTATGAGAGAGAAAAAAAGAGGAATGCGTGATGAGACTTGGCATGCGAACAGGAAAATATAAATGTATATTAAAAAAAAAAAAAAAACCCGGGAACCGAGGATTTTGTGTACAACGGAATAACGTACTTATCTTTCGTCGCCCGTTTCTATTTAGAGCGCACGTTTGATTGAGTTTTTGCAAGGAAAAATAACGCTACAAATTTGTTCGGATTTTAAAACAACGGGATGAAATGTCATATTGTACATGCACATCACACTTTCTTCTAACTTCTAACTTGTATGTGTGTAAGACTTGTGACATGTCATTTATTTTGTTGCATTGTTTGCCAAAGCGTGTACAATATAGTTTCAGTCTAAAGATTTTTGCGTATTTACTAAAGTAACGGATAAATTCTACGATGACTGCAAAGGTACAACAATCAGACAAATCCAATAGTATTACTATATATTATTATTCACGATAAGCCAAAGATTAGTAAACTTGTGTGTAACATTACATAGTAATGTAGGTATGAATGTATGATATGACTGTTGGAATTTAAATAATTTTCTATTGTTGATATATTATTTAATTATTTGTAAGACACATTATCATTACTACCTATCTTAAGATATATTTACTGTAAGTAAGTAGTAGTAGGTTTATTATATATGTTATACCAATTTTTTAAAATACTTGAATATTATACGTAACTTTGCAATGAAATATGAATGCAATACATAATAATATAACATTTAATATAATATATTATAAAACGTTGTGTATAATTGAACGAGCTGAGACTAGACATTTTTGAGATTTTATTGCGTTTTGTTATCTCACACGTGTGAGAATATAGTTTTAGGAGAACAAACGTCGTCTTTGTATAGAACATTATTCATTAAACCTCACTTAGGTTATTAATGTTGTAATATAATTTATCACAACGAATAGCCCATACAGCACTATAAGCATTGTAAAGGTACAAGGTTAAATGTAAAAAAAATAAACATTTACTGCGAACACTACTTAACACGTCTACATTTTTTTTTTACTCAATAACCATACTTTTAAAACCCACTCGAAATAAAAATTATATATATATATATCGAGTACGCCTTTAATTTATTCAAATGTGCATTATAAATAATTTAATATTTAAAATAATTGTATAGATACACTCATTTTCATTTGAATATAACGTTTAATAACATAATCATGAATCATAATAATAAAAATAACCTACTTATTGTTATTGTTGGATATCGGGGGAGAATGGCAGATATCGTTACAGAATTACAAGTTCCGGTAAAACATTATTTCACTTATTACACACTAATATTGTGCAATCAACAGACCAAATAAAAACTGTATAAATCGTTTCAAAATTCAGTCATTTATTGCTTAGTCGTCCCTGTTTACATGTGTGTCTTATTATGTGCGCAAACAGGGTTGGAGTACAGTACATATTAACCCCGTCGCATATAATTATGATATCAATCATTGCATTGATCCCCTTTTTCAAAACTATAAATAACAGCACAGTACATTAGTACGTGATTTACCTAAACGATTTGAAGTGAATGTTATAAAATATAACACGGACGTTTCTTTTTTTGTTTCAGGCTGCCAGTGGTGAGTGAGTGCTCGCCGCAGCAGACAGCCAGAGTGTCGGTAGCAGCGGGTTCGTCGGGATCGGTGAACGCGGCCGCATCAGCTGCCGCGGCCGCGGCGGCCGCCGTCGTGGCCGGTGCACCGAGCAGCAGCACCATGTCCGTATCACGGGTACCCAGCCCGCCTCCTTCGTCCGAGGCGAACACACCCGTGGCGGAGAACTGGTGCTATACACAGGTAAGAACGAACAATATGCCAACCCTATTGTCGACATTACATTCCTATATTTTATTATTACAACCATATTATAATGTACGCCCGTCGACCATCGTTATATTATATTCATGGTGTCCTACGTACAAGTCCAAAACGGTGTCGTTGTTGACGGTTATACCTACTTTTGTATTAATATTACATAGTTACACTGGATGGCATAGCATATTAGGAAGTTATTAAACAAAAAAAAAAAAAAAACGGTACTAGCTATTACCAATCTAGGTTTTTTCGCATCACACAATGGCGATTATTATCGCGAAATGTAATGTTATTCCGTATTATTGCCAGTTATTATTATTGTATATCGTTGTTGCCGGTCATTATTATTGTTGCGTCTCACGAGAAAATGCGTCTCCCGTTATAAACGCCCTGGATGTACGCACCAATGACGACGACGACGATGACGATGACCGCGCGACGTTTGCCATATAATATGACCAGGTGAACGTCCTTACCCTTGGATGTGTATTCATGTGTTTAATAATATGTGCGTTTGTGTGTGTGTGTGTGTGTGTGTGTGTGTGTGTGTGTGTGTATGTGTGAAACAGCTTCCCGGGCGGCTAAGTTCGTTGGCCCAACGGACCTCCGGAGCCGTTGGCCTCTACACGGCGGTGGCGGCCACGCCTATATTATTATTATCATTATAATATATTATTATACCCATCCGAAGTGCACATTTTAACGCAGAATTACAAAACGTTTTTACGACAATTTTTTTATTTTTAACAACGGAACAAAAAAACTATTATTTTTTAAGTCATCGCCGCGACCGTGTTCCCTCCCCCTGCTGTGTTAATACACGTGTATAATAAATATACAATAAAAGAGGGAATTTGCGGTGACGGCGGTGTCACGTGTCCCTCAAGGACGTGCGTTTTGGAGGTTATGTACGTGAACGCCAAAAGTGGGCGCGTGTAGGAGACGACCACGAGAGCGGGACAAAGTGACGGCGACCGTGGATCGATCCTACGCGCGCACTACAACGCGGGCCTGACCCTTTCAGGATAGTGCTCGGGGACCACACGTCAAGCCTCGCGCATTCAGAAAGTGGAATCGGTATAACAAGGAGAGGGCGGCGCGGACGAAGCTGTTTTTGCGCTCTGCGGATCCCGCCTGTCCCCTTTACCCTTGGCTGAATCGATAACTGCGCTCCGCCGTTCACCACAACGGTGGTGTTATTTGGAGGGGGGCGACGGCCGGGGGTGGCCCAAAGGCCAAAAGTTCGAGTTCAAAAGTTCGTATCCCTCGCATTTTCAATAGGTCACGGAGGAAAATACCCATTGCTGCTGCTGCTGCTCCCCCCGCGTGTCGATTTAGTAGTTAAATATATAAACCTCTAACCGCGGTGTTCCTATTATTTTGCGAGCAGATCGTGTGCGGCGTGCTGTATGCGTGCGCGCACGCGCCGCTCGCTTGTGCGTGATGGATGCGTGACAGGCCCGCCACACAGCAGAACACACCCCTCCGCGTGCCATTTTTTCGTCCGAACTGTAAACCTATATTATATGCCTGTATATATTTAAACGCCCGTATTTCCCTGCTGAGACGCGTTTACGAACCCCTGATCGACCTGACGGTCGTCGACCTCCTATCTCTCTCTGTCTCTCCCCCAAAACGCATTGCACAATATGACCACCCACACAAACTCATCTCCGCTTAAATTAATTTCAATATATTTTGTTTTATCGAACGTTATTATTTATAATAAATAATAATATAATATCATTAATATCCTTTCAACCGCGAAATTTCCGACGACGGTGCCGAAGGTGGTGTCCGTTAATTACAGAAGTAGTAGTAGTAATAGTGGTAGTAGTAGTAGTAGTAGTAGTAGTAGTAGTAGTAGTAGTAGTAGTAGTAGTAGTAGTATTAGTATTAGGCACTTAATATGACATATCCGATACAAGATGAATATAATAATATGCCTTTCCGGTACCCCTTCTACCCGTCCGGATAGCATACAATATCGCTCGAGCAAGGTCAACGGTAGCGTCTCGCTGTCGTCATCATCGTCGTGTGCGTTTAGAGTACATTGGCCTTGGAGCGTTGGACCCGATTATGTGCGTATGGACGTGTGTGTGTGCGTGGCGTGCGCTTGTGTGTGTGTGTGTGTGTGTGTGTGTGTGTGGTGTGTGTGTGATGGCCCGAAAGAAAAAGCGCCTGCCACGATGAGGGGGTGGGGCCGATGACCGGCGCTCTTTTCTTCACCGCACGGCCAACGGCGGCAGGCGCGCTGTATTACCTCCTCGCTCGTCCGTTCGCTCTCGTTCTGCGGCGGAGGATGACCCCAACTACTGCTCGGAGCCGTCAAGGTCGCTCCGGCGTTTTTCGGGCCCTTTATGCCAGCGGGCGGCCGCGTACCCACCGCAGCTGCCGCTCACTGCCCTCCCTTCCATCCACCGACCCGAACGCGCGCGCGTCGCTATCTAAATTGATTTAACGCCACCATGGTTCCTCAGCTCGCACAAATACTATAAAATTATGTGTTTTTGCGTTATTACAATCATTTTAATATATTTTAACAAAGTTAATGCTTTGAGTGCAATCTGCTGAGGCGACTGTACGTCAATGCCGTACTGCTCGTCTCAATCACACTCATTTCCGAAGACCACAAACGATTTATAATTATTTCGCCGAAACGCCCGAAACTATGTATTTCGTTGCCTTTTATTGGACCTATATAATGCACTCCGCCGCTCTTTATCAGTACCTTCTTGACGCCTAAATTCTACACGCACAGTACGTTCTCCTTATTAATATTTTTAAACACTTCAATTAATCGAATATTAATATTTGATATTATTGTTTTAAAATACCCTTAAATGTAGGAAATCTGCTAATCTGATAATATATTCGTCGTGTGATATGGATTGGATTGCGCGTATTCTGTGATCCATTGATACAATAGTTATACAACCGAATATAATTGATAATATTATTTTCAACATACGACGCAACGCTGCGCAATAATAACGCATTGAACAATGTTGCGTCTTCGCGGTGATTGATACGTTTAATTCGCATTATATTTTTAATAGTTTCGAAATTGGAATGACACTTCTGCGATAACCGACAGTGTGATTTTGTAGTTTGAAAATTCTCAAAATAAAAATTTATTGTGAATATTATTTCACACATTGATATGATGTTTATACTCAGCACTATTAAATTTGGGTCAAGGCGTCAAATTCAAATGTTTTATTGATATTGTTATGAAACTACTGCTGCAGCCTATAATAGATTATAACGATTGTTTAGCCGTCGCTGTTAAATCAACTAATCTGAATTATTATTGGCAATAAGCAAAATATATTTTTATTTTTATCAATAATTTTATAGCTGGCATTAGCTGGCATTTTTTTTTCTCATTACCTATACCTACCTATTTTATTTTTATTTTTTATAAATATCAATACCAATACTAATACCTATTAATTTTTGTTTTTAGGTGAAAGTTGTTAAGTTCAGTTACATGTGGACTATTAACAACTTCAGCTTTTGTCGGGAAGAAATGGGCGAAGTTTTAAAATCGTCTACATTCTCCGCCGGAATAAACGACAAACTGAAATGGTAAATATTTATATATTTATTTTTTATACGGTTGTTTTATTTTTTCCTTACGTTTCCAAATGAAATACTGATGCGTATGTAATGCCATGTTATATTTAGGTGTTTGCGAGTGAATCCTAAAGGCTTAGACGAGGAAAGCAAAGACTATTTGTCTTTGTACTTACTACTAGTCTCGTGCAACAAGACTGAGGTTAGAGCGAAATTCAAATTCTCAATTCTAAATGCCAAACGAGAAGAAACTAAGGCTATGGGTAATTAATTGAAATTTCACGCGTATAAGAAAATTGTCTTGAATGTGTATATTTCTTATTTTTTATAGAGAGTCAAAGGGCTTATAGATTCGTTCAAGGAAAGGATTGGGGGTTCAAAAAATTCATTAGGCGTGATTTTCTATTAGACGAAGCTAATGGTCTTTTACCCGATGATAAACTTACCATATTTTGCGAGGTAATTTATATTTTCAAAAACCTTTTAAAATTTTATTTTTTAACTGCTTTTTGTTTATATGTACAAACTATCGAGTTTTTAAACTATATTATGATTATAATTGATGATAAAGCTTAATAACGATTACTGGTACTGTTTACAAACTACAATGAAATGAAAAATAAAATCCTGGCAAAGTTTTAACGTAATAAAAAGTGGCACGAATAATGACTTGACAGATGGCTCGTTTGCAGGTAAGCGTCGTAGCTGATAGTGTCAACATATCCGGTCAGTCAAATGCGGTCCAATTTAAAGTACCTGAATGCCGTCTGCCCGACGATCTAGGAAATTTATTCGAAATACAAAAATTTAGTGATGTAACGCTTTCGGTTAGCGGGCGAGAATTCCAAGCACACAAAGCTATACTTGCCGGTAATTATCATAATCGCATTGCCAGTTCACGTTAATCGCGCGAATTGTGTAATCCATATGTAATATAATAAGTAATAAAATCTCTTTACGTTTCTTGATTGATATGTAGCGAGAAGTCCCGTGTTCGCCGCCATGTTTGAACACGAGATGGAAGAACGCAAACAAAACCGTGTCGCCATTACCGACGTGGATCACGAAGTTCTCAGAGAAATGCTTCGGTTTATCTACACCGGTCGGGCAGCGAATTTAGAGAGAATGGCGGACGATTTGTTAGCGGCGGCCGACAAGGTTTGTTCCTTTTGGTCATAAATACTATTAAATATTTGTTTAAACTTACTTTACGTTATTTTTTTCTTTTCGCGCTCAGTACGCTCTAGAGAGGCTGAAAGTCATGTGCGAAGAAGCGCTGTGTAACAATCTGTCGATCGACAACGCGGCAGATATATTAATATTGGCCGATCTACACAGTGCCGACCAACTGAAAGTACAAACAATCGAGTTTATTAATACGTGAGTATACATTATATTTATAGTTTATAGTTTATTGTATTATGGATTATACATATTGTTTAGTGTTGACTAATAAACTATACAGTAAAGCAGCATAGGTATCATTTATTATATTGTTTTATTACTACTTGTAATTTATAACCAATGATATTATATGGTTGTATACTCGTATGCATATTACCTAATTCGATGGACAGTGGTGGATGTAGAATTTTTTTTTGAGGGGGGGGGACATTGTCTTTTTCCAAGTTTTACGACACAAATATTTAAAAAACTGTCTAATTTATTAACCCAGATGCTGTGGGACCCTCTGGCCCCCCTTAAATCCGCAACTGTCAATGGACTATTATAGAGGCCGCAAAAAGCATTATGAGAATAGTTTTATAATTCTATTTATTCAGTGGAAATACCCATCATGGCCGATTTTATTAAATTTTACCATTACGCCGAATATAAATGCATTGATTATAATATTAATATACTAAACAGCAATAAAATAACTATCTAAAGCCACCTAAACACCTAACTAATTTATTAAGTTATTTTTTTTGTTCTCAATTAATTATCAACAAGTCATAAAATAATATGAGAGTAGGACAACTCCAATTTTAATTTTAAAAAAATTAATATTTTTAATGACGTTAGCATTTAAATTAACGCATCACAAATACTTAAATTTCTGACCATAAGCGGCTACATAAATTCATAATATTATAATAATTCAGCATAGGTATAGGTTTGTCAAATTTATTATTAAGATTCAATAAATGTTTTCGCGAAATTGATGGTCAATAACATTGTTTAGATCAGTCAGGGGGAAATGAAATGGCTTATATAGTTATATTATTATGTATAGAAGCAGTTGCAAACATCGCAAGAATTAATAAATATGTAACACGATGTTTAAAAAAAAATCGATATCAACCTGTCACGTGTAGGATTGGGTATCCACCGTTTGGCCTCTAAAGTCTTATAACCATCGAATAATATATACTATTATAATAATATTATGTAATGGCGTTATTATAAACCGAGAAACCCACGTCGTTGTCGGTCCTCTTTTCGCGTCAATTGTCGGTCGTGATATAATATTATTATCCAACAAATGACGATATATTATATTCATAATAATATCGTTCCCATTTTCTATTTCACAGCCATGCGACCGACGTGATGGACACTACTGGCTGGAAAACCATGATACAGTCGCACCCACACCTAATAGCTGAAGCGTTTCGCGCGCTAGCCACACAGCAAATACCGCCAATTGGACCGCCCCGAAAGCGCGTTAAACAAAGCTGAAACGGACCGTCCACAGCGGTGATGCAGACTTACGATCTCACCAGCCCACCACCCCCACCCATCAACTCTTCCAGGGCACATATTTTGTAAATTTATATAATTTTTTTTATTATTCACAAAATTGTAATTGTAATTTCTATTTTTTTTTTTTTTGTACATAATATGTTATTTCTAAAAATAAGAAAATTCCTAAAATGCAAGTAGCTTGTTTGCTGATAACGCGTTTGGACATGTTTGTATTCTCACAATATATAGTAAAAAAAAAAAAAAAATTGGCTAACGGCAATAGTCGTCGGAATGGCACATGTGATATGAGTGATATTTGCAGCCTAACCTCGTATAATTTTTTTTTTTAATATGTTACATTATATTATACATTCATTATAATACAAGTACTATTATTTTAGTTAGTTCCATTATTATTGTTATTAATAAGAATATACAGGTTGAATTGCATAAATCTATAAGAGCACACAATTTTAATGGTCCATTGAATTGTTTAATTACTTGTTTTCCATTTGTCAAAGTGGTTCCTAAATTGTTTTGAATCTATTTTATGCAACTCAGCCATTAGATTTATAATAAACATTATTACATATTAATTAGCATTAAAAAACGATCATTGATGTTAACTATATAAACTAGGTCTCGTTATGAAATTTTTCGTTCAAACCGATTAAAATGGATTCTTATAATGTAAAGTAAACTATATTTGAACAGTTTACTGTTTCCATTGTACTCGGTTTTTAATTTCTAACTCATTCTTTTTTTTTTTTCTTTTGTGTGTGTTCATAAAATAACATAATTTAGATGTAAATACTTAATAATTTGTAAGACCGTCTGTGAAAAGAGACTGAAGAAATTTTCTTTGAATATATACCTCAGTTCGTAAATTAATCAATGCGTCCATTCAGTCGCTTTTATGATTATACAAACTACTCGAGAATATAATAATTTTTATTTATTTATTTTATTATCTATTTTCTAAAATATTAATTATTATTATATTACTCTAAGTTTGTTTGATATTATTGTAATTAGTTGACCAAGTTTCTGTTCCTTGTAATTGTAAATAAGAATTTTTAGTCTCTTTTCTCAGCGTACTCTTTTCTTTTATTATTATTTGTTTTTCCTCGGTCACAATACGGGAAAACAATCAAACTCAAGCCTTTCCATGTTTATTTTTCCGAATTCATTTTACTCGTGTGATTCGCTTGTTGTGTGTTTACCTGTCGTATGATATCTACGTTATTCGATTACATAATTATGGTATTGTGAATAATTTTAGACTATAGACTCGAAGTATTGTTTTTTTTTTGAAATAAAAACGCTCGTCTTTCAATCCTATTTTTAATTGTGTCCTAATTATTAAATTTTAAGAAATAAGATCCACAGAACTACAATCCTGTAATATGCGTATCTTTATGTTGATTACCATTTTAAGTACAAATCAATTTAAGACTAGCTATATAAACCAGTTTGATATAAATAAAATTTTTTTATTAATAAATTTTAATTTTAATATTTCAACTAATTATTAACTATAAATATTTATTTCACATTGCCACTATGACTTTAGGCTTCAAAACAAAAATGTATCGTTGAAATTCCTTAATACACCTGGCAATAGCAGCCATGACCTCATTTAAAACAAAAAAAAAAATAAAAAAAAATTGAAATAAATATTTGTTCACCTATTAAAACAGTTTCTGTTTTGTATAAAATGTATAATTGATTTCACATGTTAACAAAATAAATTATTGTATTCACAATTATCACTAACTAATTCAAAACTAACAATCTTTACGTCTTATTTGTATAAATATTGCATAGAATATTATTATAATATTGCAACTGATAAAAAAATATACTCCAATTGGATCTATCATTATCATTATTACTAGCATAGCATTTCAAAGTAGCAGTATATTCATTAAAACAGTTGAACTCAGCTGAACAGTAATAATTTGGGAACTCAAATTCTGGACTTTGAAATCACCAAAAAATTATATTTTGTAGAGGCTATAGAATACCATTGATTATTAATACTAGTATTTATAATCAATGAGAATACAAACTGAATTGAAATTAAATATGCCAAAAAAAAAAATAATGCCAATAAAATCCTGGAAAAAAACAATCGCAAATACAAAATCACAGAACTTAATGTAGCCATGTAGGTAAAAGTTGAAAGAATTAAAATTACATTGAAAACAAAATTCCAGACCTTAAATATATTGTCTATAATTTGTTTGGAACATAAAATTACTGTACAAAATTAAATTAAATTTACCGAAACTAAATAACACTGACCGTACAATGGATTGTCATGCGCTTGGGCGAATTACCTGCTTAATAAAAACAATGTACACAAACATGTTTGAGGCTTGGCCCTACGTCTTCACACCTACCTTCTCTTCTCATCCAAATTTCAAAATATGATGCTCATTAGTTCATTAAATATTAATACAAGAGCATTGGCGCCAGATTTTAAAAAATGTAACAGGTGCTATTTAGGGCTGCTACCTTTAATGATGGCAGACCTGGCCCAATAAACAAAAAAAAACATCAAATTATCTCCATAGGCCGTATACGACACCTTATACGTTAATACGCATAATACTTATGAAATATGAGTTTATGGGGGTCAAAAAGGTAGGTGATGAGAACATCTATTATATCACCTAGTAAATAATGTATTATTATTAATGAAAACTGGGTATGATTTGGAGCCTATGAAGTCAATTTATTTTTTTCAGAAAATTTATTCATTACATGAATGAAACTGAAAATTATGAAAAAAGTAAATTTTCCATTAAATTAATGATGATTTTGTATAGTTTAATGAGATTGTTTCTTTCATGATAAGAAATCAAATGACAAATATTAATATTGTAACAAAAACAATGCTATATATTTTTTTTTTTTATTGAAAGAAAAAAAAGAGGCTTCAACATCAGAGGTTATTGTGTACATGTTACATTGTGTGAGTTACATTAATAATTAAATTTCAAAAGTTACAATAGTCTTAAAATATGAATACATGTTAGTCAAAGATTGTTTACAATGTTAATTTGTGTAATGAAATTAAAATTTTTCATGGTGTTGTCTTCATGGAGAGTTTCATCTAAGTTGTTATAAAAATATAAATATAGGTAATTTTACCAATGAAAATGAATGCCTTATTCACTACCTTGACGCAATTTTTAATAAATATATTATAGTTATAATTATATTAATTAAATATTAATATAGATACTATATTATAGTATATTATACATATATTAATATATTATAATCGATTTTCACGTTGAAATTTATTTCAAAAGTAATTTTACTGTAAAATAATAAATACATATTAATTCTAACGGGTGCCTGACATCCCTCAAAAATTTTAAGGGTTCTCGGGCTTGTTATAATTATTGAATTTTTTTTTTAATATATTATTTGCATGACTATAGTTAATACCTTAATGAACTGATAAATCATTATAACATATTATAATAAACATTCGTTATTTTTACCTATTAAGTTAGGTTTCAAATGCGAGTTTTCAAAAGAGCCGTGAAAAACAAATAAAAAACAGGAATTTTTTACGCAAAATCTGTTTTCGAGAAAATCGATTTTGGTTTTTGGTGCAACTCTTTAACAAATGATCGTAGGTACATGAAATTTGGACTGAATGTTTATATTAGCATTTTCTATATACCATAACATTTTCCAAATATTTTGAGCCGTTTACGGACAACATTTAAAATTTCAGTTTTTTCAATTTTTTTTCTACAATTATCAATAAAATTGTATTTGTTAAGTCAAAAAGCATGAAAATTTAATACAATAAGGCTCTCAATATATTTTTACTATAGCAGTGGAAAAGTATTAGAAATACGAGGTCACAATTTTTTTTTATAAGCATTTAAAGTTATATTTTTGACATCATGTAATAATTATTTTGTAGTTATAATTTATAAAATGTTCAACTTTTATAACTATGGATTGAACATTTAAAACAAGGTTTCACGTCAATAGCCAATAGCGGCAATCGGTTACATATAAATGACTTAATTAATTATTCACAATAATACTATTATTGATATATATCATCAAATATAGGTACTTAGTAATATTATTATAATTCATAGGCTGACTAACCGCATTTGCTCAGAATCGTTACCTATATCATTAAATTCAAATTTAACACCATCCATTACAGTGACCCACTCGTAACCTACTTTACAGAAGATTCAAGATATTGCACATATTTTTTTAAGTGAATTTAGTGAATATATGGTGGTGTAGTGGCAAAGTTGCCGCGCATGCGTGTCGCACAATCACAATTCGCAATGTCTGATACGGCATACTCACATATTATTCGCATAGTGGCATGAGTGTTATTATTGTATTTTTGTATTTGATGACTCGGCGACGCCGCGCCGCCACTTCCCGCGGCCCAATGGCCACGAGGTCAAGGCTTAGAAGACATTTAGAACAGTTTAGTTCTATGGTGAGAGTCACACTCACATTATCAGAAAAATAATTATTAACGACTTTGGCTACACTGCCGTAGCAAAGTCATCCGCGGCGGCCGGTCACACTGGTATCCAGACGTGACAGCCAATCACGGACAAAAACCGTTTCACGGCAACACGGCCGCGGCGGCGTACGCGCGATTGTGAAAAAAACGTTTTTAGCGGCATTACGCGGACCGTGTCATGTGCTCATTTATTACGGTTTACGGCCAGCGATACCATTCTATTGTCTCGCGTACTCCCGTCCTTTGTTTACGAAACGTAATATTTGAAATAACGTCCTGTCGCCGTCATCGTCCGTAAATAGTATCTCATCGATTTCGGTCGTGTTTGGTTACGACCTGCCCCCCAGCTATATTATCCATAGTTGTTGCTGCAGTAGTTCTCGTTTTTATACTCGTTAACCGTACTGGTGGTCCGTTTCCTGTCCGAAGAGAAAAATGATAGGCGTTGGGAGCGCTGTGGTGTGCCGGTCGAAAAAGGACATCGATCGCCATGTGCAAGAACAGTTCGATAAACTCAACAGCGAACATGAGGTTTGTAATCTGATGGGTGTTGTTCAGTGTTCACTTGTTGTGCTTGGTCAAGCCGGGAGAGTGGTCGTTTTCTCCGATGGACCGAGCAATGCGCCATCGATTTCCGGCGTTTGACTGGCCATCATATGATAATATAAAATTCTACTTATTGCGTTTGTCTAAATTAAAATCTCCCTCAATTCGAATGGTTATGCGACAAACGACTTTGTGTCTCGCACCAACGGGTTATAACGAATTGATGATTTGAAAATCTATATTATGATCTGATATATCTATTAAAAAAAAACTCATTTTATCTCTTATCTATGCATGAGTGATTTAAGAATTCAATTTATTCTGCTATATAAATTTAATATTTTATTTTATTAATTTATTTATTTTGATATAACAATTTCTCTATTCTCAGTATACTTGTCTAGTTGGTATGATTAAATATTATTTGCATTCCCACAATTTTAATCAAGCTTGACCAGTATAAATGTAAAATGTTAACAAACTTAACAAATCAAAAATTATATTCCAACCTAAGGGTGAGTTGCATAAACGATCTGTGACACCATACCAAAAAGTTAAGGCACCGTCAACCGCTAACGGTTCTGTAAATATAACTGGGTGTGCTTGAACGCCTGATATATAGTGTTTATGGTTCTGTAAATTATCGATTACCGGACTTGTTAACATCAGATCGGATTTTGGTTTGGTAACTTACAGATTGGTGAAATATTGATATTATCAATGTTATTGATGGTTTAATTTATTTGGTAGTTGCGACTATCAATATTTTAATATTTCTTTATGCGACACTGTCCAGCATAGTTTCACACGATTATTAACTTTATAGAATGAATAAATCACAGGACCGATTACAAATTTACAGTGTTCTTTATGCAACCCGCCCTAAGAGTTAGTCCAATAGCCCATTAACTACCTGGCTACCTATTTAATATTTAATTTAACTTAGGCCTATTCTCCATAAACTTAAAATATAAAATTATTTTTAGGGGTATAATTAACTTCACTTGCTACTTTTCTGTTATCCCGATGCTGCAAGTCTCAATTCCATTATTTTGATTACTATCCCCGATGCCATGACTGCCATTTATATAATACTAGCTGATTACGCGCACTTCATTGCTCATTAAATGTATCAACTCTATATGACTTAAACTTTATTCAATTTGTTATTTAAATTGGTGTATGGTGTTCAAAATTTTTCCGTAACTTTTCTGTTGTCTGGAATAAAAATTCTGATTCGCAGAAGTGTATTATCATTTAGTCAATCTACCTGCGGTAGATCGCGAACCCATTGCTGTTTGTTTGCGAGTGTATGATTTAACTCTAAAATATCAAAGTTATACCAAGTTTATTTTGATATAGTAGGGTGGATTACTATAATCAATTAATACATAATCCTAACCTAACCGTACTAAAATCCTATAAATATAAAAAACCAAATTATAGGATATACTCAATACATAGTCAATAATGGTCTGAAATATAATTATTTATATTAAATTAATACATTATTAGGTATGCATTAACACTTGGAATAGTTTTAATTTGCTTCTGGAAATTGTTCAGTTTGCTACGCCACTGACCCGTTATCACAGCTCTGGAGTGTTAAATCATAGCTTTAGATCATATGCTATGGATTAAGCGTGCATGATCTAAAGTTACTGTTTAACTGTATAAGACAATCAAAAATTTAAAAATTATCAGTTAAAATAAAACATCTAAAATTCTATTTTTGGCAACCAATTTTCAGAAATATTTTGTATTATTATTTTGAGATAACTAAATTGAGACTGACTGGTCGGGATAACGGAAAAGTACCATTAACTCTAACAAATTTACTTAGTAATGAAAATAATTATTTAAACTATAAATCCGTTGATAATTCTCAAAACTTAATATAGTCAAAATCCATAAAATGGGCAGAATGTTTTTAATTTAAATTATATTATCTTATGAGTAATTATAAAAGATTTATTAGGTTTTATACTTTTATACCAAGACTATCATTAAGTGTTTCATAAACAAATATTATTTTAGGTAATATATAGATCATTTTATATTTTTTACTTATTATAATTGTAGTAATATAAATATAATTTTTGTCCTCCAACAATTAATTTTTAAATAGGTACCTACATGTTTATATTATACTTGCAACTGATTCATAAGTTTGAAATCACATCTACTTGAATATTATTTTTCAATAACCAATATTTATCTTTCCTACAAATAACAAATTACCAAACTAATAAAGCAATTTTTTAATTTAAAAAAAATAATGTATTTATTTATTAGGTATATCTGCATAGTTGTAATGTTGGCAGAATAATACATTAATTTGAATGTAGATAGATGTAGGTTATCTGTTAGTGTAAATCCAAAAACAATTTTATAGTTTTGACAGTAATGGTATGTATTATAGGCTAAACATTCATTATTATTAAATAAATCCTCAAGTACCCATAGAATAATTCTTAGAATATCTAACTGATCCATAGGCGAATGGGCCGCCAGGAATATCCCGGGGACAACCCTTCCATATTTCAAGAATGGGACCCTTTTTAAAATGTACTGGTAGGCTCAAAATTACCCATCTGCCCATTAAGTGATCCATTCAAATTTAATTTAATTCTGGTCTAGGACTGTGCATTGTTTTCTTCCGCCACTTTGTACACTGCACTCGTTACATATACAGTACAATGTATGTTAAGTTATAAGCAATTAATGTTAATTATTTATTACATCTATTATTTAATTTCATTGATTATTTTTTAGCTTTTATTAAGTAAGAATAACCATGGATATTATAAGGTGCTCAATAAATTGAACTAAAGCTGATTAATTGTTAATTATTTTCTATTTTTAGTACTTTTTGGGAATTTTGTATTCCATTTTATCAATAATCAGTTAATGAAAAAATTATTTGAGTAAAACATAAAAATAAAATAAATAGTTAAACAGTCCTACCTAAATGAAAATTTAAATGTCTAATCTGATGCTTCTTGGTCGAAACACGTTATTTCTCTTTCAGCTGGAGTATAGTTGTTAATTTTATTATATTTATTAGGAATATGATCTAAATCTCAAATAAATTAGTATTACAAAATGAGACTTAAGACTTTTTACATTTTAAATTTCAGAAAAAGCTTAAAGGATTAGCTATTGCTCGTATGTACTTCAAAGTATCTGAATTTGAGTTAGCTAAGCAATATGTTCTTAGCTTTTTGAGCGTGAATGAGAATTCTCCCGAAGGACGTCGATTACTTGGTCATTGTTATGACAAAATTGGTAATAAAGAAAAAGCAGTTTTAGAGTACCAAAAATCTTTAACTTCAACACCTAACCAACCAGAACTACTATTATTATGTTAGTATCAAAAAATAAATTGTATTATTTATACATTTACTAATCAAAATAATTATTTTAGGTTGTGATCTTATGGTTGATCCTTCTGTTAAGTTAAATGAAGTTCAAGCTGAAAAAATATGTAAGCAAACAGAAAATTTGTATCCTTATCATCCTACTGTTTATAAACTAAAAGAGAGATTATTGGCATCAAATGAAAACTGTGATCCTCATAAAGTAGAGAATTTACTTAATGGTATGTCATATTTAAATTATATATACATTATTTAATTTATTTATTAATACTATGTATTTTTTTCAGCTGAAATATCTGTTAGGCCAGATGACATTAATCTTAGAATTAGACAGTTGAAATTATTTGAAAGTTCTGGACGCTTATCTGAAGCTTATTCATATGCAATTAATATAGAAAAAAATTACAAGTTCCAAAAAGATAATGTTGAATGGTATGAGACTGTTTCTCAGATATGTGAAGTATGTATTATAAGTATTAATAATGTTTAATTATCTATTTATAATATTTATGTTCAAAATTTCATTAATAGGCATATGGTACTTTAAATACAGTAAATTGGGAATTCTATTCACGGGTATTGCCTATTTATGAACATGCTGCTTCTTTATTTATTATTGAATCAAAAACAAACAGGCAAAAAACTGTATCGGAATGTCATAAAGTTCTTTTTAGGTATACATATATTTATATAGTTGTTATTTATTTTAAATTTATATAAATACATTTTTATTTTAGACTTGATCAGGCTCTATATAAAGCTATACAAATATCATCTCCACAAACAGAGTTTTACCGAAGTCTCATTCAACATTTATCAAATCAGTTTTATTTTCACTTAGCTAGTGCAATTATAAAATTGGCCAAAAAAGTAATATAATTTATAATTAATTGATATTCAGCCATCATTTGATGTAGTTACATTCTTTTATTTAATTTTTTACAGGAAAATTCAACTTCTTGGTGTAAAAGTAACCAATTGTCAGCACCTTTATTTTTAATGTCCTTAGCGCCTCCAATTGACAAACAAGCTTTTGAAAGTATAACAAATAAAGAATTTAGTTTAGAGCAAAAATCAAATGTTGCATTATGGGAATTAGAAGGTACCAGACGGATAATTGAAAGTGGCTTTGTTTTACGGGCCATGATGGCAAAAGAGGATGAACATTTTATTGATAATGTTAAACTATTGTGTATTAAGGATTGGAAAACAACAAACTATAAGGTATATTTTCAATGTACAATTTGCTTCAATTTGTTATTTTTTTGTTAAATGTATGTCTGTAGTATTTAGTAAACATGTATTTCATTGTATTTTCATTTATAATTTATTAATTAACTGATCAAATTATGTCTGATTTTTAATTATTTGGCCAATATTCAAACTTAATCATTACGTCCTGAATTATCAGATTCATATTTTATATATAATTTAATTAAAAGGCTCATTAGTTCTTCTCCTCTTCTAAACTCCTCTATTCCCTTTAATGTTCCTTCTTACAGTAACCGTTCTGCTCAACTTTTCTATATCCCATTTTACAGCACATATTTTCTCACCAACTCACTCTTTCCTAGAGCAATGATACTTTACAACAAGTGCCCCAAAGACTTATTTTTTTGCCTTTGATTAAGATTTTACTTTCACATTGTACTTTAAACCAGCATAAATAATAAGTTGTTGTTAGACTGTATGATAATTATTCAATTTTTGTTTTTGTTAATTCTTATTAGCTATTTATATAATATTATTTTACTATATATTAGTTGTAGTGTAATTTTAACCACTATATACCACTGGGCCTAGGCCCGTTTTTTTCAATTATTTAATTTGAATAAACATTATTATTATTATTAATATTAATCAATTGCCCAACTTAAAAAAACAGGCTGTGTTTAGGTTCATAAACTTATATTTCCTTGAATAAGTACTTAGAAAAATGTAGAATTTTATATATAAAGAAAATAATTTTGAACAGCTGTATATTTCATGTATCAATAGCAACTTAATTTATACATTTGAAATAACATGATAACCTATTAAGTACTATTCATCTTATTATAGTTTGAAGAATATATACTAGATATCATTAGACCGAGCAAAATGCTAGGTCCAGCTGCTAGTTCATATGATTGTACATTACAATATATTATGTTCACAATGAGTATAGTTAGGAAAATATATTATCTTCAATAAGCAAAACACCTAGACCAGCGCTTCTATCAGTTATGAGCATTTGTTCAAACATCTAACCATTTACAATTGAGAAAAATTGTGTTTCTTAGGACTCATAACCAATTTCTACTACAATTGCATGATAACTTAAAAATATTGTTTCTATTATAGAAAATATTTGACGATCCAGAATATGCTAAAGGAGTTCCAACATCATTTTTTGTTCATTATTCACCAGAAAAACTAGTCTACAATATTCCAGAACTAATACAGTATGCTGTACCTAAACATAGTAAGTACTTACTTAAACAAATTAATAATTTTTAAAATTGAATGACTTATAAATTTTATTTTAAGTGTTGTCATTTGAGATGAGTCGCCCTGGTTCATTACATCATTTAGTTTGGTATGGAATACAATTATTAGAAAGTGAAAACAAAGGATGTGGAATAAGATTAACTAAGAACACAGTGTTTCCAGTTGGGTTTGGATGTAAAAGTTTTAATGAATTGCCTTTGGCTACTAATGCTCTTGCATCTGCCAATATTGAGTCGATATGTCAAATAGATATGAATACATTTTTATACGCTACAGGTATTGAGAATTTATAATCCTACCCTAAATAGTTAAGTTAAATTGATTTCTCCAATTTGTGTAAAAAAAATGTTAAATTAAATAAATATTTTGATTTGGTTTTTTATTTTATTTTTTACTAATAAGTAATAACTTATAGATATAATATGAGTATAAAATTATTTTTTAATGTTTAACAATTTAGGTATAATAAAGTATGAATATAACCTAGCTTTAATAAACATAGTATGTAATGATTAAATGAAAATAGTCTAGAGATCTAGTCATAATAGCATAAACTGAAATATTTGTCTTAGTACTTTTCTTCAAATGAAACAAGCTTTTGTAATTTTAAAATTACGTACACGCATATTTTGTCTTTGTCTTACAAATGTACTACATACCAAAAACTGTTTTGGACGTGATGACTACTTATACACCCTTGATATTTTTATCAGAATTTTAAATCTTTCTGAGAAGAACTTAATCTGTTTAATCTTTTTTTGATAGCACTATCCAATAGTTTTTATAATTAAATAAAAAACCTTATGTTCTTCAACCGATTACTTTAATTGTATTCATGTTATCTAAATAATAATAACACTTAGGTAGAATTTTTTTTTAAATTTTGTAAAATATTGATTATTTTATTGTAAAAATATAGTGCAAGTAATGTTGCCCCTCGCGAAACAGATTTAACATACAATTGCCATGTATGTTGTTTGTTGTAAGATTGAGACCACACATGCGTATACAATATCCTCTTAATTATACAGTTTAAAATATAATAGTTGAACAAATAAAAAACGTAAAACTTACAATAATCAAGCATTATAACAAAACTAGTTGTATTTATATTTTGTGTAAGTGAAGTTTCAAGAAGTTTATTTTGTTTTCTCTGGTTTTATAGTAACAATTCAACCAGTATTTAAAGCTTTTATATTATTGTTATAGTGAATATAAAAAATAGTTTAATAATTTAAGTCAGTAAGTTACTAGTTATATTTTGTGTATTAATCTTTTGTTTAGTTTTTAGTGTTGCTTCATTCCTGGATAACCAATCACAAAAAAATGATTCCAAAGCACCACAGACATTTCCATCTAATATAACTGATCAATTGACAACGTCAGAACAAGAGAATTGGTAAATCACATTTCAATAAAAGCTCTTCATGAACACGTTAATTGCCATGTAACCGCCGGTGGTGATCTGTAATACTCAAATTTTATACCTTTGTGGCCACTAGTACTCACAGTTGATCATTACTTCCACGTCACATATCGTCAGCAACCGTAAATTAATATCCTTATATATATTTAAAAGAACAGTCCTCTATGTCGCTGTTTTCTGACATCACTATTGAACTTTTTTCCTTAGAGTTGTTCTAAATATTTTCTTAAGTGTCATCACGTCGCCCAATTTTTCATATTTTTGCCAGAGGGGGGTTGGATATTATTTGAAGATAACTGTTTTTTAACGTGTTATTAAAACAATTTAGCGATTTTGTTCACTAAGTTATTCCAAATACTCCAAGTGGTTATTTCCAATTTTATTGTTACTTAAGAAAACTCAAAAGAAACCGCAAATTTATTCGACTAACGCATAAAGTCACAAGACTGTAGGTATAACTAAATAATCATCTTTACATGCTTTAAGCAATTGCTTACTAATTGATAGAAATACACACAATATAAAAAAAAACCAATCTTGACCTATAGGCTCCTGCGCTGGGGTCGTGTCAAAAAGTTCTAATTTATCAAAATATTTCCCTAAGAAAAATAACTAACACCCCCTCCCCTTGTTGCTAATCTTATATTCTATGATTACTTTAAAATAACAATTTTACATTACTTTAACGATTAGTTAAAATGTATTTATTTTATGATTTTCAAGATAGTAACCATCGCAATTTAGGAGTGTTCATTTTTTTCTGGATGAAGTCTGGTGATACAACTTGTGGTTTTATATTATTAATTTTTCCATGGCGTTACAATAATGCACTAAAAACAGCACTATGGCGTTGTGGGAATCATTACAATTTTTTGTAATTTACCTAATAAACTTTTTTTCAATACTTTAAATGTTTTTTTCAAATACAATAGTATTTACAAGTTTAGAATGACTGATAATTGCTTGTTGTACGTACCGATGATACATAGCAGTTAATGTGTTAAAGAGTTTTTGTTGTTTAACAAGAATTGGAAAATACATAAATAGATACACACGTAATATTTTTTCAGGTGGAAATCAATGTACAAGATTTATTCAAAAAATGTTGATGTTAAATATGTATCACAATTAAGAAAAGCTGTTATTCAAGGATTAGAGTCAATTCGATTAATTGGAAATCATGGAATTGATGTTCAATTAATGGTGTATTTAGCAAAAAACTTTGCTAGTCAGGTATTACATTTTATATGTAAAATTATATTATTCCTAACATGTTTATAATTATATATACTCCGGCCCACGAGTGTCCATATGTAAACCGTGCATCAATATAGTAAAACGCAACGTCTGTTTTCTCCCACCATGATGCCATTCCCACTATTCGGCAACGTGTCGATGTGCAGCGAATGGATGCGTTTTTACGTATGGACTCTCGTGGGCCGGAGTATAGTTTTATGGATAATAAGTACTTAAATGTATTTTAAAATCATTAATTTTTCTAAATGAATAAATGTAAATAAATTCAAAATTTACAGAAATGCATATTAAATACACTTACAAAGTTACAAAACAAATTGATTATTAATGTTCTTATTTAAGTTATTTTTGTATAATCAAATATCTTATATGACTAGTCAAAAAAGTTTTAGTACTTATTCAGCCCCTATTTCAGTTCATGTAAGTTAGTATATATATTAAATGTTGTTTTGTAGGCTAACAAAATAATGGATAACTTCCTTTTAAAAGATGGACTGGAAAAACGAGCTTCGCTTTATTGGAAAATGGCTATACAGTTGCTTGAACGCATTAATGAACGTAGAATTGAACATAAGCCAAAAAATACACTGTTTGAATTTTACAGGTAGCTTGTTATTTATTGTGTTTTTATGGATCAGCATAATAATTAATTAATATTTTAAAATTTAGAAAAAAATTGACTCCAGGAGAAATATTTGAATTATTGGAGGAAGGTAAATTTTATTTAGCTTGTCAGTTAATGAACAATGATCAAAATGAAGAAGCAATAGAAGCATTTAAAAACATTAATTCACCATATGCATCATTTTACCAAGCAATGGTTAGTTAAAGTTAATATCTATTAAAAGTGTGCAAATAATTGTTTTTAAATAAAAAACTAATTCATATGCTAAATCCAAAATGTATTTACGCATGTATTTTAAATTTACCGTCAACATTTTTTATTAATATTTGACGTTCTAATTTGGTGAAAACATAAGTTGATTAGATTAATATTATAATAATTATTATACCTATAATATATGTTATACCTATTTAACCTATCATTTTGGTCATTAGATATACAAATTCCTTAAAAGTTTGTAGTTTAGGCTAACAAACTGCCTCTGCTCTAAATCTTTTTTTTTAATGGCCCATGATTTATCATTGTTTTTAAATTCAAAACATACATTACAGTGATGTACTCAATGAAAAGGCATGTTAACCGCAATACTACGATGACATATTCTTATCTAATAGATATCTATTATGTTATATATATGCACCTTGTAATTTTTGGTTTTTTTTACATGCATATGTCACGATACCGGTTTATGCAAGGACCTATAAAAATGTTAAGTTTCTGCATTAGAAAAGTTCTATTTTATTCAATTTCAACGTGTATATAAAACTATAAAAAAACATACAGGACCACAACAATTTTTGAACTCAACAATTGTCCTCTTTATTTTTGGTCAATCAAAACTTCTTCTATACATCAGAGCAACTACCCTTGGTTTTTTTTCTTTTGTATATACAATTTTGTAGACAATTAAAATTCAAACATAATTATTGCATGTATTTTATTTTATTCGTTCATGAAATATTTTTGTACACTTTTACTATTAGTACTAAATTTATGTAGTTTGATTTGTTTGTTATTTGGATTCAACAAACTTTATTATTTGATAATAATGTGTTACAGATTTATAAAAAAATGATTAAATCGCCTTCTTTCGACATTTCTACTGATACATTATCAGACGCAAATAATACGGTAGTGGTGAAAGTCAAGGAATTACTAAATATTACTAAAGATCGTTTAAAGAAAAAACCTCATCATCCATTGCACTTACAACTAAAGGAAGAGTTATTAGATTTGAATTTAGACATTGATATGAATGGGACACCTAATAATCGTGAGTATTTATTTAAAATAATTAATTTAATTTTTTAATCTTATTTATGTCAAATTATATTTTGGGAATGATTGAATCTCGCCTATACTATGGCCCAGGAGAGAGAACTCCTTGCGCATCTAATCTCGGCAGAATATTAAATCTATTTAATTATTACAGAATTTACTTTTTAAATTTTAAATTTTCTGATCGTAGTAGTATAGTATAGTACTAGTAATAAATATTAAATTAAAATGATTTTCTTTATATTTTTAATTTTAAAATTTAGTAGCAATACTTTCACAGCAGTTAGAATTAAATGAGCATAATATGCTTATTAGTTTATTACATTATTAATTACAAGTCTTATAAATTATGATAATTTGTATTGCTACAATAATTTTACAAATAAAAGAATTATTTTAAATTCAACAGTAATTTGGGAAGTAAGTTTTTTTATTAGTATAGTAATTAAGGTATTTAGGCTTGTTTTTTAACTTCTGATAGTTTTTTTTACTAGTAATAATGAAAATTTAGCCCGTCTAATTCTTATATTTATTATTTTTGAAGAATCAAATTTAAACTTATCTGGAGAAGATTATAGTGATAGTGTGAATGTATCAAGGAGACACATGTATAATAAATTTGGAGATCGGTCCTTTCTTAATGTTACTAGTACTCCCGTTAAATCACAACTCACTCCAGTAAGCATACCTAAATCTTGTTATTTAATAATAATTTTAAGTGCAATGAATTTAAAACATGTTTAATGTATTGAATGATTGAATTTCAAATTTTAGACCCGAAGGATTTTAGATGAAGAAACTGATGTCAAATTACTTAATGAATTAAAAGTAACTGTACAATCACAGAATGTACAGTGTCAGACTTTAGGATTGCAGTATTATAATATGATAGAAACATTGAGGGCAATGTCTGAAAAGGTTGATAAATTATTTGATCATTTTGACAAAACAAAAGATTCAATATTTGATAAGATAAGTGAATTATCTCATCAAGTTTCCACAAATAATTCTACAGCTACTACTAATGATAAACTTGAAAAAGATGGTAAATTAATTGAACGTATTGATAGACTAGAAGAAGTTTTGATGGAAAAGCTTAATGCTATGAATGAAATAAAAACCAGACATGATGATTTATATGCTGTATATGGAGAAAATGAAGATGATTTTGATAAAATTAATTATGATCAATCATCATGTATCCAAAATGCATTTGATGATCAAACTCAATTGGCTACAATAAGTTTTCCAACAACTCAACTGCCATTTGCGTCTTCTATACCATTTCAGCAGTTAGGGTTATTTAATCCGACTAGTCAATCTACCCAATTTCCATCATATTCAATGGCTCCTAACCCAAATGTAAATATAACATCGTCTGATACTTTACCAACTGGACCTCCAGTGTCTCAGCCTCCTCTTAGTGTAATTATACCAACACACCATATTCTTGGTGGTAGTTTAATTACATCCGAAGCTCCATCCCATCCTTTCAAATTTAATAGCCAACATATTAATAATCAATCTCAATCAGTCATATCTCACGGAGTACCTAGTATTCAACCAACTTCATCTGTTAATGTATCGAGTACTGAACAAATTTCATTTCAATCTCCTTTGTCAACATTTAAAGAAACTTATGAAACTTCATTAAATAAGTCTAGGAATTCTGGAACTGATGATAGTTATGTTGAAGAACATGATCCAATACCAGAATTTCAACCAATCATACCATTGCCTGATGAAATTGAGGAAGTTACTGGTGAAGAAAATGACACAATATTATTTGAAAGGCGTGCTAAATTGTATAAATATATTCAAAAGGAATGGAAAGAAAAAGGTATTGGTATTTTAAAAATATTAAAAAACAGTGATACAAACAAAGTTAGATTGGTAATGAGACGAGAGCAAGTACACAAGGTTTGTGCTAATCATTTCTTATATGACAATATGGAATTGAAATCTAAAGGTGATAAAGCAGTTATTTGGTCAGCTAATGATTTCTCTGATGCTATTCAAGTACAAATTGAAAATTTATGTGCAAGATTTAAAACAGTTGAAGACTGTAATGAGTTCAGAAGAGTCTTTAATGAAAACAAACAACCCTGCTCTCTAAATACTTCATTAGTTGATCCCAATGTTACAGATGATTACAGTGAATCTGTTTTTGAAGTAAATAAAGATTCGAGTTTAAAATTATCTTTGGAGAATGAAAAATCACTTAAACATGAATTAGGTGGTTTTACATTTAGTTCTCCGCCTATTATAAATGATATTACTAAACCCAAACAAAATGAAACACCAGAAAAACCGAAAGGTTTATTCTCTAATTTGAGCTTTTCAACACCTACTGGGGATACAGCAACACCAAGTCTAAAATCACTATTAAAACCTATGGACTCAGAAACAAAAAAAGTTGTTAATGATAAACCATCTTTTTCATTTAATACATCAAAATCTGCAATATTTTCTACAGAAACTACTCCTAAGTCTACAGAGAAATCATTATTTTCATTTAATAATGTGGAAGAAAAATCTGCAATGTTTACTCCTAAATTAGATTTTACATCTGGGACATCTGCAACATCGTACTTTAGTACACTAGCAAAAAGTTCACCCAACTTAGGTTTCACCAACTCTCCCGATTTCAAAGGTTTCCCAGGTGCCGGTAGTACTATTTTTAGTGTTAAAACTAATCCTTCCCCACATGCCATTATTAAACCAGATGATCTCAACAACGAATCTGTAACCCAACCATACGAAAGTTCTGAAGATTTTGTTCCAACTGCTGAATTTTCTCCAGTTATACCTTTACCTGAGAAGGTAGAAGTAGTTACTGGCGAGGAAGGTCTTGAAACTGTATTTGATGATCGAGCAAAACTTCTCAGGTTTGATACAAATACCAAAGAATGGAAAGAGAAGGGAATTGGACAAATGAAAATTTTACACAACCCTAAAGATGATTATTATCAGTTGTTAATGAGAAGAGAAGTAATTTTAAAAGTTTGCTGTAACCAAAGGTTGACTGCTGATTTGGAATTGAAACCTGTGACTTCATCAGAAAAAGCAATGTCGTGGGTTGGCCAAGATTATTCTGAAGGTGAATGTAAAAAAGAATTGTTTGCTATTAGATTCAAAACTACTGAACAGCTTCATGCATTTAAAGATAAATTCAATGAAATTAAGAACAAACTTCAAGAATTGAAGGAAGTTTCTAGCAGTGCAGAAGCTAAAGTAGTTGAAAAACAATCTGATATTAAACTAGATGTCAGTAAACCATTACCCAACTTAAACGATCTAGCTCAATTTAAACCTAAACCTGGCTCCTGGACTTGTGATGCATGTTATTTGTCAAATGGTGCAAATACTGTTAAGTGTGTTGCATGCTGTACGTTAAAACCAGGAGCAGTTGTTGATGATCAAACTACTAAAAGCCAATCAACTACTGGTTTCACATTTGGACAAACGTCGTTTTCATCTTCGTTAAAATTTGGAGATGCTTTGAGTAATTCTCAGCCAGGCATTCCATTTGTTATGCCAACATTTGGATCATCAGCAATGTCTTTTAGTTCATTGAGCACAAGCGACCACACAAACACATTTGGTCTTCCAATTAAGACTGCCGTCCATCAAAAAAAAACTTTAACATGGAGAGAAGAGAGTGCTGGACTAGAAAAATATGATTCTGATAAAAGTGATGATGAAAATAATGATGGAACTGATGAATCTGACGATGAGAGTGATGATAATGGCAGACAAAAATCTGTGTTTGGAAATGAAAAAACAAAATTAAGTTCAAATGGTAAGTTTATAAAAAAAAAAAACAATCCAATCTTAAAAAAGTACTAAATGTTTATTTTCAACTCATATTTATTTATGTTTGCAGTTAAAATTGAAAAGCCTTCATTTAATATAGACAATTCTTCAACCACCTTAAAATCATCTGAAAATCAAGGTAAGTCTTTTTTATGATTTAAATAAAAGGTAATACAAATTAATAACATAATAGTGGATTTGAAGAAAACAGCTGAAATAAAAGGAAGTAATCTGAATGAAGTGGATACGAGCAATCTGTTGGATATGAGAATGCCAGTAAGATTAGATTATTCAGGGGCAGATTTATAGAGTTAGCATATTAGCATCTTGGCTATTTTAAGAGAATATTATTCCAGCCTCTACTTATCAGTATGTTTGAAATGTTCTTGCACTATGTACCTGCAATTATTGCAAACTGCATAAAATAATTGCACATAAGTTGTGGATTAAATGAGGGAGCTTGAGATAGTTTTGACATGTCTGAGAGAGAAGATTCAGAGGTGTGAGATATGTCATGGAAATTAATATACAAAGAGAAACTGATAGGAAGATTGAAAAAGAGATTAATAGATGGAATAGTGACATGAAAGTAGCGAGTGTACAAGAAGTTAGAGGTCAAGTACTTTGTAAGTGTAAACTGTAATAAGCTTTGTTTAAATTGTTGCAGTTAAAATAGAAAATCCTTCATTCTCTATTGATAATTCAAATTCTTCTAAGTCATCTGACAATCAAGGTATGTATTATAAGAATATTACCATTTTTAGTATTTATCTTAATTTAATAACTTCAATATATTTTCTATATACAGAGTACACAGAGAGAACTGACTTTTGGAATAACCTTTTGTTCTAATCAATATTTTAACCATATATAATTTATAGCCACTTGCACTACACGTGTAATAAAAAAAAATTATTTTTATTTTTTAATACTGAAAATAAAAAATTTTAAATTTGATTTAAATTTTTTTGAATAAATTCAAAACAACCAATTTGTGAATCTGATTATGAGAATGTTTTGGACAGTAAAAACATTTATCTAATTCAAGTAGTTTATTTTTTAGAATTTTTTAAAATATTAATATTTTTTTGATTCAATTAATTTGTAATGCAATAACTTTTTTAAAAATATTATTTTTGGAAATTTGCTAATATGGGTATATTTCTTAAATTATTTACTAATTATATAATTTTATCAATTGTGGCGTACGTTTAAGTAGCAACAATTTTTTTTTTTTGTCAGTTCTTTCTGTTACACCCTGTAAACTGTGTGTCCATGAAAACAGGGTATACAGAAAAAGTGAAGTTGTGTAAAATGTGTAAAATACAAGAGTTAAAAAATTGTAAGTCAGGAATTTATGATCCAATAGTTTAGTTTCATGTTACACTCAGAAAGAAATCAAAAATATGTATGGGCTACTGAGTAATTTAAGGAACTAAGTTATAAAGTGTATCCTATTTTTGTGGAACCACGGTATATTAAAAATAATATTAAGAGGATGTCGTAAGTGTTGTCTCAGTCTCACATACGTATGGCATAAAACAATTTTGTTTCCCACTTTCTTCAATAATGTGCTATTAGTTTTTATGTTAGAGTGAATTGACCTTTTGTCAAACTTTTAGGTTAGAACATTATCTGTGTTCTCGCTTAGGTTTTTTACAATATTTTAATTTAGTTATGAGTGTAAAATATTTATATTTGAAAATGCTCATAATTCTTAAAAATTAAAATATTGTAAAAAATCTACGCGAGAACTCAGATAATTTGGTAATGGGATCAATTCACTCTAATATCAAAACTAAAAGCACACTACCGAAACTGGTGAACAAACATTTTCTATACCGGTATGCGTGAGACGAAAACACACATGAAGGTATGACATCATCTAATATCGTTTAGTAATATTTTAAAAAGTGGTTATTTTTCTCAATCTATAGATTGATTGCTCTAGGTCTTATTGAAAAAAATGATGACCATAACCGTTATAACTGAATATTTTAAGACGGCCCATGCGTGGGGGGGGGACATCCACTTAAACTCAAATAATTTTTGTTTTTAATTGCTTATTATTATTAGGACTTAAAACAAATTATTCTGTTTTGTATATACTATTTTTACTATTAATTTATTCCTAATTATACTGTTATAAGCCTAATAATATTTTACAGAGTCCGTGAAATTTCTTGATGTTAAATCACTTAAAGATGTGGTATCTCATACTGATCAAGAACTTGCTGAAGAATTGAAACTTCCATTGTCATTCTTTCTTTATAAGTCAAAACCTAAATGTAAAGGATGTGCTGGCTGTGAAGAAGATTCTGAACATGTAAGCTTAAACTCAAAATGAAATTTATCGTTGATTGTATTTACTTAAATATTTTTTTTTAGAAAGATGAAGTGGATGATGAAAATATTTCTTCAAAAACTGATAGTGAAAAAGTAATTTTATTTTATTAATTTGACTATGTGTATTTTTAACTTTTCTACATTTTTATATCTCAGTAAAATATATTTTTTAGATTAGTAAGATAACCAGATATTGGTAATGGTCCAGTTCATGACCTTCAAATCAATTTTTCACCTTAACTTCATTAAACATTATGTTGCAGAAAATTAATTCTATACAATTCTGCATTTGGTGACATTCCTTCTATTTTCAATAAAGCAGATGACGGTCATTTAAAAAAAAATTAATATTTTATCCAAGTCTAACATTTAAATTCTTCATTGTTTGTTTTCTGTATTCTGTGTATGATCTCCTGTTCTGGATTAATAATATAATTAGTGTAGTTGACAATTTCGTAAATATACCCATGTCTACTATCTATTTATCTGTAAATCCAAAATTGGATTTTGTAATTATTAATAGAAGAATTTATTTATAATTTATTTTTACAATAAAAACACCATCTATCATGTGGAAATACATATTATTTTAAACAACTTCTACAATATTAGAATAACCTTACAATGTTTTTATACTTATAATTTTTGTATTTAGTCCTTCATTTTGCCATAAAATGTGTAGGTTGTGTAATAATATTGTATTGTTATAGACATGTATTTACACAATGTAATTTATTTTAGGAAATTGAAAAAGTTAAGGAACAAGATGAAGTACCTGTTAGTGTTTCTGAATCAAACATCACTTCAACCACATCAACAAATAACATACCCCAGTCTTTTCATACTACGTCATTTCTTTTTGGCGATAAATCTTCAACAAACATTTTTGAAAAACATACTCCTACTGCCCCCATTTTTGGAGCCAAACCAATTTTTGGAAGCTTCTCTTCGGATTCTACTAAAACGGACGATACTAAATCAACAAGTTTATTTGGTCTTCCCTCCAATGTGAATCCTTCATCAATATTTGGTTCATTTTGTGCTTCTGGATCAACAGAATCACCAAATACTACCCAAAATTCGTTATTTTCTAAGACTGATGATATTAAATCCAAAACAGAAGGTTTATTCAACTTCAGCCCTAAAACTGATAGTCCCTTTAAATTTGGAACAATTTCTAAGGATCCTAAATCAGTGTTTGGACAAGGAC
This sequence comes from Sitobion miscanthi, assembly GCA_008086715.1. NCBI lineage: Eukaryota > Metazoa > Arthropoda > Insecta > Hemiptera > Aphididae > Sitobion > Sitobion miscanthi. Next base: position 3,167,906 of record CM017805.1, read on the forward strand.
TTTTTGGTCTGAAAGACAAAATTACTGTCGATGAAAGTGCTATTAAAGGTATAAATAAATAAAAAAACTAGCAACTCTGTTCCTCGTTTTAAATTTCAGTATTAATAATTATTTTGTGATATTTGTAGTTAATCCTTGGGCGACAAGTAACTTCAATCTAAACAAATCCACTGATGAGGAGAAAAATTGTGAAAAAGCTGAAGAAAATGGCGAGGAAGAAGTTGATAATAGCCATGATCCTCATTTTGAACCTATCATACCACTTCCTGATGCTATTGAAGTATCAACAGGAGAAGAGAATGAGAAAATATGTGAGTGATAAATATAAAAAATTGTATGCAATACTTGACCTACAATGATTTATGTTTTATGTTTTAAAGTATTTTGTGAACGTTCAAAATTATTCCGCAAAGATGGCAGTGAATATAAAGAAAGAGGAATTGGTGAAATGAAAGTATTGTTTCATCCTGAAAGAAACACATACCGTTTCTTATTTAGAAGAGAAAAGGTAAATTAATTTGAAAAAATATATTTTTAAAGACCTAAGTACTTAATATGTATTCAGCATCATTATACAGTTTTAATTGTTTTTTTAGGTGTTTAAAGTTGTATGCAACCATTTGATTACGTCGGATATAAAGCTTGTGGCTATGACATCTTCAAACAAAGCGTTTTGCTGGCCTTGTATGAACACAACTGAAGATAATCCTGAGCCACAAAAAGAGATGCTGGCTGTACGTTTCAAGAATGAAGAGATAGCTGGTAAATTTAAACAAGTGTTTGATGATAGTGTATCAAAATTAAGTGCATAATCAATGTCCTCGTTTACACTAGTTATTAGACTACCAAGGTTTTTAATTTGTTATAGTTTACATTATCAATCTTTATATTATATGAAAGACAGTTTTTTTTTTTTTTATTATATTATTAAATTATTTGTATTTTTTTTGGCAATAGATTTACTGTCAATAAGGGTAAATATTTATGTAATCAGTTAATAATGATTCAAATTAACCTTATTATTTTTAAAACTATTACTCTGATTTTTAATTTTTAAAATATTCAAATTATGTGTTATGTAACTATTTATTTATTTATTATTCATGGAGAAAAGATAAATAAATAACAACTGTTGGTTCCTTTAAATAATTTGTATTGTGTTAATAATTATTTATGTATATTGTATACCCTACACTACGTATTATCATTTAATTTGGATCAAATCCATATTATTAAGTGAAACAATTTAGAAATCAGAAATTAACTTAAACTGGACAACTAGAGTTGTGGCCACATTCCCTCTTACATGTTCTATATTTTGATACTGAGAATATAATATTCCCTACATTTATGTTGGAAATATAATCTTTTATTTTTCATCGAATTGTAATTTGGCGGATGCTTTATTTTTATTTTCCAAACTAATACTTATGATATACAAAACAATTAACAGATACTTGAATTTATGTAGGATAATTGATCCAAGACTTTGTTATCCTTCTTATTCCAACTAGCTTTTAGGAAATCACCTTTAAACCGTTGTAAACAATTTTAAGCCCAACAATGTAATTTAATATACCTAATTTTTCTGTACTCATAATGTCTACTTTAACGCGTTGTGCACACGTCACTTCCAATTTTGTACTTCCTAATCAATTAAAAAGTAATGGAGTGTAAGTTACTAAAAATATGTGGCCGAGTATTTATTTTCAATTTTATAGTGACGCAATAAACACAAGAGGTGGGAAGGCTATTTCCCAATCTCCCCAATAACCATATCTATATTTTTTATATGCACAATGACTTTCGAATGCAATGTTTTCGGAAAAAATTAATTCAACCTAGCTACTAGTATTACTACTGATCAGTGTCGTATTTACGGGGGGGTCCATGGGGTCTGGACCCACCCTCCCCCCCCCCATTGGCTCCATAAATACGTATCTAAAGTGCAATATATTTTTATATTCTGTGCAAATATAAGTTGGAATACAAATTTATTTTTTTACGTAATCAGGAAAAAAAATGTTATCATAAATTATTATCGTCTTGTCGTCCAGTTGAAAATCGAAAAGTATATTATCTCCGGCTGTTCATTTTACCAGGCCACTTGGGGGAACAACTACAGAGAAGCTAAAATGACCTCTTCTGTTTTGTAGAAAACCTGCCGCGGTTATTGATGGTTGATCTATTTACAGAATATGATAATATATGAGTCAAAATGATCGTAATTAATGATTACTTTTGTTATTGGTTTTGGTACTGAACAGTAAACGACCCTTTTTACTCTATTTTGCGTTTTGTATGTTAATTTTGTGTTATGTTAAAATGTCTAAAATAGCAACATTTTCCACGAAGACAGTGTCTACTATCGCTACTGTGTCATCATGTACGCCTGGTAGCAGTGCCGCAACTAGAGATAAAAGGGCCCAGGTGCGAGTCAAATTTTAGGGCCCCCTATTCCATACTTTTGTCTCACAAAATTGCATTGCACCAAAAGCGCAATTAAGAGTGGGTATTGGCAATTTCTATGCATTATAACATTTTCAAAATATTTCGAATTATTTTGAGCTATTTGCGTACATTTTAATTTTCCAATTTTTTTGGTTTTTTATTCTATTAATATCAATAAAATTGTATTTGTTGGGTAAAAGAGCTTCAAAATTTAATAGACAGCTCTTAATATATTGTTTCAAAGACAGATGAAAAATATTAAAAATCTATAGTCATATTTTTTTTTTATAAGCAGTTAAAGTTCAAATATTGACAACATATGTAAAATTCACGAAAATATTTAAATTATTTGAGTTAGAATTTCATAAAAAAATTTTCGTTTTAAATCTAAGATTTTTTTGTAATTCAAAGACCAATAAATGTAGATACAAGCAAATTTCACAGAATGTTTATTTTATCAATTCGAATACCTACTTGATAAAATTTTCATTATATTTTGACTCGTTTTGAACTCTTAACGGACAATTAAAATTAAAATTATTTAGTTTTTTTTTCTATGAATATCAATAAAGTTTTATTTTTGGGGCCAAGTTATAGTTAAAAATGTATAGTATAAAATATTATCTTCATAAGTATAATCAATAACATAATATTAGATGTTGGACTTAACACGTTGCAGGTTTCAAAAAATTTCAATTTTCATCATGTGTTGTAAATTGGTGAAAAAGTTCATATTAGTTTAAAATCTAAAATCCTTTATGTCTGAAAAGGCCCATCTAAATATGATAATGGGGCCTTTTAGGGGTGCTGTGCACCCCCAGCACCCCCGCTAATTGCGGCACTGCCTGGTAGTAGTGATGAGACTGTAGTTTTTTACTTTATTCGCATGTGGTTTGTATTAATGATGGAAATAATGCTGGCTTATGTAATGTGCTTGGCCTGATCAACATTTTTGCTGTGCTGTTATAATGAAAAATGAACACTCACAAATTACATTAATTGACACATATATTATAAATATAGATCACAAAAAAAATAAACGACACATATGAAATGGAAAATTGGAAACAATCATAATGGACGTCTTAGACAAATTCATGAACAACGTCAACTTCTGCAGCGCCTGCAGTACCTACCATCAAGCGCATGACATTGCGTCAAAATAATACACTTAAGTAGTATACATTTGTAAGTTCTCAGTACGTTTTTTTTTTTCACCGCGGTAATTTCACAACTTTCAAGCGAGGATGTCCCCCTTAAACACAATGATTTTACCGTAACAAAAATCACGGGGAGATTTCACACTCGTTGTCCACCTATTGCTCCTCGCACAAAAATATTTACTGTATAGCATTTTACAGGGAGATTTCACATTTTTTGTCCACAAATTCTCCGCTTGCACATAATATTTACCGTATTTTAAAATTACAGGGATTTTGCACACTCTAAAATAATATTTACCGTGTACACACCAATTTTTTTTTTCCCGCTACAAACCTTATTTTAAAACTGAAATAATTATTTCAATTACAGAACACAAATTACGAAATAATAGATTTTTTTATTGTCAAGAGGGATGCTATGTAAAATTTCAAAGTGTTTTCCAAGTATTCTATTACATTTTATGTATGATCTGAAATCGTCAGGATCAACCGAAAATTCAAATGTTAACCGGGTTTTGCATTTTTCATTATAAATATTTATCTGTTCCATAACTCGATGCTTAATATCTAATTTCATAACATCCCTCTTGCAGTTTAATATAACACCACATACGATCATTATGATTATTATTATGGTCAACTACTTGTATAGCAAATTTATTATTATCTTTGTTGATATTCGGGAATGAATTAAATGTTAAATGTTGAATTAAATGTCTGCAAATATAACAAAGCTATATCTGATACAAATTTAATAATGATACTCGTAACGTGTGTTTTAATTTTTTATTTATCGTTTAGCTTTTATTTTTTCTCCATGTGCACTCTTGTAAGATTTTTGTACCACATTCATTAAATAATTTTGTGTAAAAAAAATATATATATTACTATATTAGGTACACAGTATATTATAAGTCTATGATTTGGTAAGTAGTAGGTACTAGATTAATAATTATGATTTATCTTATACCTGTTAAAATAATTAAATAGATAATTTTAGTATAGGTATTATCTTTATCTTTATCTATACGAAAAACAATTTACCTGGGCTTAACACTGCTGACAAAGATGACTATTATAAAATAACATTTTGGTAACCAATATATTTTTGAAAAAAAAAAGGTATCGAGCCAATTCAAAGATACTTATTAAGAGTAAAATATTGACTACTTGTTACTTGTATTTGGAATCCAATTCAATTGTGCCGGTTGCGCTTATGAGCATGAGATAATTATCAATATAGGTATAGACTATAGTTATAATCGTGGGCACAGGGTAGTCATGGTAGGCACTTGACAACTCTGCGAACTCTCCCCGGCCCCCCTCAATATTCAATATTATTATTATGATAATTGATAGTCAATCATAACTATGGTAAATTTAGTTAAATGATGTTACCCCATCCAAATTAGTTTTTATAACTTTGGCGTGAATATGAATATTATATATACGTAATATGTGCGTGTTTTAATGTTTTATGTATACTTATGTATATGACTACCCTGCCAGAAATTCTGCACACGCTTATGTCCAACCAACATTTTAATTCTGAGCTATTGTTGAAAATTGTCTAATGTTTTGTTTGATGGCTTCAGTTTTGAGATTGGTAATCCATGATATTAATACAATAATACCTACATGGCTATATGGGATGGAAACTTAGTGCCTGCAGGTGGGTTGAGACTTTGAGAGGGCTATATTTTGTTGGAGATGTATTTGATCGGAACCGCACCTATACCGTAAGGTAAGTCCGTAACCCAATAATATATATTTCCAAAAAAATATAAATATTGTCCTTAAAAATATGCTTTCGAATTTCGACAATCCGATACAATATATTATTTTAAACAGTTTAGTGTATACGATTCCAAAGAAATAATTGATTCAATAAAATACAGTTCCAAATATATGTGTTTCCGAATGGCGTGTTCTTCCGCAAAAAGACGGTTCGAAACGACCAAACCAACCAACTTTGGTGCACCCCATCATTCTCCGCCTCAGTTTTGATCACGGTTTTAGATCGTAAATAGTTGCTGTGAAACAGAACAGATTAAATTTGAAATTACAGAATAGATTAAATTTTAAAATGTATCTATTCGGTGGATGTTTTATAATGTGTATGCGGTTTTGATACACCCTCTTACCTAGTTCACAGCATAGACCTCACACCGAGGTTAAGGTCTATGGTTCATTTATAAGTGTCATAACTAATTTATAAGCAGTATTACATATTATGTATATTATTAAATGATGCATATTGTTATTTTATTATCGTTGGACATAATTACTGAACACTTATAAAATTAAAGTTCGGATTTTGCAGGCATTCGCGTTTTATTTTATTGGTCTAAGACGAAGTTACATCAGCTATACGTCATTTTATTATTATACTTACAGTAAAATGCATACAGTTTTGTTATAATTTTGTGAAATACTTTTTTGCGTTTTTTGTGTTTTTTTTTTACTTTTGAGTAAGCATACCTGCAAGATTTTTAGTACCTAGTATAATCTGATTAAATAAATCCGGCACGCAACTAATACAATCTATTCTATTAACTTAGAAATACCTACATAAAACGGAACAATTACTTAAACAAGCTCCAGGTAAAATAGGTAGTCGGCAAATTGGAAGCGTTGGTATTGAATAGAGAAATGTTGGGTTTAAAACGCTTGAAACTGTATCTGCGAAGATTTAATAACTTTAATTCAAGGAATCCCGGAAGATATGACATCAGAAGAGATAGTCTATTTGAAAATAACGGCCATTGGTTTTTGTTGATGTCGAAAAAGAATTTAATATAGGTAAGTAGATAATCAATAACAAAAAAATCCACTCTGTACTACTAATATTATAATATTATTAATTAGTTCATTTGCATATTTGTATCTACCTATTTGGTATTTAATTTAATTGCGCCTGTACTCTATGCCTTTGGATAAAGCCTTTTATTGAAATATGATTACAAATAAATTATTAAATAAAGAATAATATTTTGTTTTTATACTTACAAAATGTGTAGGTTAAATTTAATTAGGTTTACATAATATAATTTACACATATTATAATATGTGAGCAATAATTCTGCATGCTGGTTGACATTTTTTATGTATAGTATTATAATATTATATATTAGCATAGTAGGGTACTATAAAGAATAAATAAATAACCTATAAAGTACTGTAGCACTGGACACTTCACTTTTACTCTCAATATCGATGATATTTGTTCAAAATACCTACCTATTTTGGTTCTTTATAGACATTTGAAATGTGCTATAGATTTTTCGATACATAATTTATGTGAGCTAGTAGGTACCTATTTGTTTCATTGTTTGCAAGTAAAAAGCTTGGATATAGGCACGAGGTATTCCTCATAAATTATTCGATTTGAGTATGTATCAGGTACTCTAATTAAAATAATATTCACATACTTTATATATAAGTGTAAATTTGTTCATAAATCTATGAACTATTATAGTACCTATCGCATTAATATTTAATACAATGATACATTATTATAATATTCTAGCCTTACACTTTTACGGTTAAAATATTATATTGGCTAAATACGGCCGCGGTTGTCGGGTTGTCATTGTTATTATGATATCGTACGTGCATGGCGACCGCCACCTACTTCATTATTTATTTACGTAATTTTGACATTATTGTTATTATTTTTTCTCCGCGCATAAACCCGCTACAGATATTGAAACCACGAACGCAACTGTGCCAACACGAACATACAAATTGTCTTCGCTAAACACAATTATGCAGTATAGTGAATCCGTATCTATGAATCGGAATAATCCGAAAAAAAAATGCTCTCCGAAATGGAGACGACCCAAGCCGTCCGCCGATAAGACTCTTTATGTAGAAAAGCCGAACTTGAATACGTGTACCGGACAACTGGACGATAATTTTTGCACCGCGCATAAACCCGCGGAAGATATTGAGGAGACCACGAACGAAATTGTATTCACACAAATATACACATCGTCTTCCCTAAGTCCAGTTATGCCGTATAGTGAATCCGTACCTGTGAATCGGGATGATCCGAAAAAAAAATGCTCTCCGAATGGAGACGACCCAAGCCGTCCGCCGATAAGACTCTTTATGTAGAAAAACCGAACTTGAATACGTGTACCGGACAACTGGACGATAATTTTTGCACCGCGCATAAACCCGCGGAAGATATTGAGGAGACCACGAACGAAATTGTATTCACACAAATATACACATCGTCTTCCCTAAGTCCAGTTATGCCGTATAGTGAATCCGTACCTGTGAATCGGGATGATCCGAAAAAAATAGGCTCTCCGAAATGGAGACGACCCAAGCCGTCCGCCGATAAGACTCTTTATGTAGAAAAACCGAACTTGAATACGTGTACCGGACAACTGGACGATAATTTTTGCACCGCGCATAAACCCGCGGAAGATATTGAGGAGACCACGAACGAAATGTATTAACACAAATATACACATCGTCTTCCCGAAGTCCAGTTATGCCGTATAGTGAATCCGTACCTGTGAATCGAGATGATCCGAAAAAAATGGCTCTCCGGAATGGAGAAGACCCAAGCCGTCCGCCGATAAGACCTTTATTAGAAAACCGAACTGAATACGTGTACCGGACACTGGACGATAATTTTTGCACCGCGCATAAACCCGCGGAAGATATTGAGGACCACGAACGAAATTGTATTACACAAATATACACATCGTCTTCCCTAAGTCCAGTTATGCCGTATAGTGAATCCGTACCTGTGAATCGAGATGATCCGAAAAAAATGGCTCTCCGGAATGGAAAGACCCGCCGTCCGCCGACAAGACTCGTTTTTTGAAAAAGCCGAATTTTGATACGCGTACCGGAAAACTGGTTGATGTGTTGTGCGGGCGCCGTCACTGCAACTCCAGAGACGATATAACTCTGCTGTGCACTTACTTCGAAGCAAATAAAAGGTACTTACATATTATTCTTAACAGGAATGATAGGAAACAATTTTTATAATTTTCAATACCTTATGTGACAGGGGCGACTCTGGAGATTTGTACTGGTTGGGCTAAGTCATAACTTTCAGAAAACTTTAATATGTTTATTTTTACAAAAATTTACAATTTTTTAAAAAAATACGATCTTGGGGGATTACGGTTCTGATACGTGTAATTTGATCGGTTGAGTAAACATATATTTTTTAATTGAGGAGAGATTTTTTCAAGTAACTGATACAAGTTCTTAAAATAAAATAATCAGGTAAAAATTATGTTAATAGACATTTATTTTAAGTAGTGGTTTTTTTTTTGGAAAAGTTAGGACTTTGGTGGTGAGCTCTTGCAGCTTAACTCTTTCCCCGCAGAACTACACTTCTGATTTACATCTATTTTGCAGTTTTAAATATTTTGTCTGAGTTATCTTCATAGTTAGCTGTACCTATACTAGCTGCTTTTAAAATAATAAAAAAATTCAAAATATTTTGTTCTACATTTTTATAGGCACGAAAGACTTCCAAATAAGTCGAAATCATTTGTTAAAAATGAAACCTCTAATGATAACTTCTATTCAGATAAACGCGAACTACGTTCTACCTCTATTGAAAACGAACCAAGCAACACGTTGTAAGTAATATTATAATTAATTTTGTTTAAATAATTTTCATTAAAATAATTGAATAAAATGACTTTAAAATATGATGTATACGATTTTTACAATACAGCAATATTAAGTATGAAAACATGTAAAATGACTATTCGATAATTTTTTAAAATAGTTTTTCGATAGTTTGTTGAAATTTGTAATTATGTACAAAATAAACTATTCGATGTACGATTGTTAGACGTTAGTGCACAACTGTTTTTTCACAACTACGAGCAAATTTATAATAAAATTTAATATACATTTCAGATTTTATAGATCGTACTATATAGTAGGTATTATATTATGTAGATACCTATATAATTTTCGGCTTTTGTTACACCCGCGCTTATCATGTTCCCGTTTACCTATGCAAGGTTTTTACTATTACGGCACCTACAAAATCGATCAGTTTTCAACTTTTAGAAAGGATCCATTTTTTTGAGTTTGACGTGCATAATTTGAAGCTATGGCCGCCTATAGGAACACACGCCGGGACCAAAGAAGAATTCCTGATTCGATAGTCCATATATTATATTCGTTTTATTCAGGGTCCGCCTTAGACAATTTTCACTGTACAATAATATAATATTATACCTACCGTTATTTTCGAACTAAAATTTAGTGCTTACATAGTTTATTATATATAATAAGTTGAGTTGTACATTTGTTATGAAGTTAACAGTCTGTTATATGAATGCATAAACCAATCAAATGAGATTTGTATTTAGTTTACCAATATAAATTAAAAATAATATTACGGAAATGCCGAAAATAAAATATGACATTTTTAACAGTATTTATTAAATATTACTTTATAAAACAAGTATCTGCATGGCTGTATAGTATCTTATTGATGGATGATTTAATTTTATTTTGTTACAGACAATACGATAACCCTCGGAAAATATTAATGTGGTTCTTAAAGATCTAGGTTTGGTGTGTAATAGTGACAAAATGTATACATTTTATCCATCACAGATATACTATTATGAAAACGCTCAAAAGCATATTACCAAATATGGTCAGAAAATTATATTGCACCAAAACCAAAAGTAAATATATGTTTTGTTTATTTGCTAAAATATATTAGTAACTAGAAAGCATTTTATTTCAGATTATATGTCATGTATCAATATTTATTTTGAATAAAAAATTTAGATTAGTGATAGAAGAATTAAGACTGGTGGGTGTTTAGGTAACTAATATTAGCAATTTTTTTTATACAAAAAAAATAGAAGTTTGGGACAAATTTAATATTTTAATTTGTAAGTTATTTAGTTATGAGTTTGTATTTTATATTAATACTACATTATAAGTGTATAGTTTATCTGATATAAAGTAGAAATCAAAATAACAAAAACAATAATATTTCACCAATACTTATCATTATCACTGTAATTTATAATTTTTTATTGAAACATCAAAATATAAACATACAGTTTATCTAACAATTTTTTAATATTATGTTTTTATTTTAGAACTCAATAGGTAGTTCTGATGGATATAGTCAAGATGGAAGACGCAAAAGTCAAAAGCCAATTCACTCTAAAACATACCCGGAAAACAATTCTTACAACAAAAACTACAAAATTGAAGTATGAAACATATTTAAATTAATATTACTTTTAAAATTTTTCTTTTTAGTTAGCTCTTGAGTATAATTTAAAAATTGTAATTCCATTTGGTGTGCAAATAATTAATCATCAACAAATTTATAGCTGAAATTTAATACACATTACGTTGTACAATCGTTATTTTACAATATTTAGAACTTTCAACAAGTTTATTTTTTTACAAATAATCTTTGTGTATTGAGTTAACTTTTTACTAAACAAGATTAATAAGTCTAAAATTATGCTCTGTTGTCTATATTATATTGAATGAAATTCTATAGCTTCTTGAAAAGTATTATATTATAGTATATTATTAAAATTAATTATGGAAAAAAAATGGTGTACAAGTATAAATTAGTTATTTATATGTATATTTTAGAATCTACATCGAGATGAACAAGTGCCTATTAAATACTGGTTAATGAGGTACTTGTTGTTTGCAAATTATGATCTCGGTATTCTTTTGGACAAAGGTAATTCAACTATTTTCTGTTTAAATCTTGTGTTTTTAAACATTGTTTTTATTTACAGAGAGCTTCTATTCGGTCTGTCCAGAGGTTTTAAGTTACCACATAGCAAAGCGTGTAGAAATAACGTAGTGGTGGATCCTTTTTGTGGAGCTGGTGGTAATATTATACAGCTAGCAAAAACATGCAAACGAGGTATTATTTTTACAATGTTACATAATATTTTACTTAAAATTAAAATATAAGTTTTAAAAAAAATATTTGTGTTTAGTTATAGCATGCGATATTGATCCAGAAAAGATAAGATTAGCACGGCATAATGCTGAGATATATGGTGTTGCTCATAAAATTGATTTTGTAGTTGGTGACTTTTTTCAAATTTACCCGAAGTTAAAAGCGGATGTACTATTTATGTCACCACCATGGGGAGGACCAGGATATTCAATTGATAAAAGCTACAGTTTAGCGTCTATGTGTGACAATCATTTCGGGGGAGGTTTTGCTATTTTTGATATTGTTAAAACTATTGCGCCGAATATTGCATTTCATATGCCGAAAACCACAAATATATTAGAAGTAAGGCACATGATGTATGGTGTTCAATATAATCTAACCTTTATACTATAATTTTTCAGTGTATTGGGTTGGCAAATGATTTTGGTAAAGTGGAAATTCAGCAGAATTTTATTAATGGAAGACTGAATTCAATCACAGCATTCTATGGAAACTTTAATTAAATTAACTGACAGTTGTCAACGAATTTTGAAAATATTCTTTACATTTTTTGATTTATTATGTATTATTAATTATGATTAGAATATCAATTCTATTATTTCCAAATTATTTCATTATTAATTATTAATTATAATTATTTATTATTTATTATAATTGTGCAACTATCATATATTTTTTTTGATAATTAAATAAGATTTTGGTTACAAATAAATGTTCCTATTCCAACTATTTTATTTTATTAAATATTAAAAAAAAAATGCTAACTGAAAAGTAGTGTATTGTGAGAAGTTGAATTTATAGAATATAAATGTTAACTAATTAATATAATATTTTTTAACTCATTGATATAAAACAAAATTATACATATTAAAACTACAATTGCTGCAATTTTAAACTAAGTCTTATAGTTTATTAACTATTACATAAAACAAAGTTAACTCTGCGTAAGTATACATTTCATTAAAAATATTTAATCAATAAAATCATTGAATTGGAAAAATAATATAATAACAAAATATCTAAAAATAATGTATTTAGTGCTAAAAATACTATACTTACTAGTTTTTTTATCTTGACATCTTTTAAGGGTTGAAATAGTTAACTTTTAATTAAGGAACCTACTATACACTATACAATAAAAAAAAAAATGATAATTTATATTTACACTTTATCATCGCTTCTTAATTCTCCATTTTATTTGCAATATTTCTTTCCATTTCAGCTTCATATCGCCATCTCCAATAAGCTGCCTAAAATTGAAATGTTCAAGTTAAATTATAAAGATATAAAGTTTATTTTTAAATTTTAATTAAAAATATATTTACTTTTGAACGATCCCACAACGCACCAAATGAATCTAAGGCTGGCCTTACATCCAAAACAGCCACTTGATATTATTTGGTGAATTATCTGTACTGTAATAATCAATAACATATCGTACTTCTTTACCACAACGGTCTACTATCCAATCATGTCTATCAAAAGGTAGTTCATATCCCATCCAATTTCGTATTTTTGCTCTTGGAGAAAAATGTTTGTAACAAAAAAAAAAACTATTAAAATTTTAACTATGTAAAATGAAAATAATAAATAATTACAACATTTTTAATGTTACACTTTATCAAATTACATTTTGAACAACACCATCAAAGTAAATGCAAACAAACTTTTTTGTAATGGATACATAGTATTATGGCCATTTTCTAGGCTTACAATTTCTATTAAAAATGCACTATGGTCATGAATATTATTATCTATTATATGCTTGAACAAAATCAAAACTAGTATATTATATTATTATCTCAAATATTGCACCTAGTACCTACAATAGAAAAACACTTCTGATTCCTTTACATAGCACCTACTATATAATAATAGTACTATTATATCTTTTATTAAAAAAAAAAAAAAAAAACAAAAAAAAAAATATATTATTTACATCTATTTTACAATAATCAAAGTATGATGACAAAGTTTATATAACATTAAAAAATATACGAATAGGAAGACCCTCAGTAGTGTCACCTGACCAGAATTACATTAAGTTTTTGTTTGTTTAGGTCATATTATGACTCGTAACATTTAATTTTATGCTTTGAGCAAGTCTCGGGGCCACAGCCTTTTTAGTCTTTTAGGGACGTGTGTTGCAGGGATTATTTTTGGATTAAAGGATTATATGAGTGTGTAGTTAGAAAAAATTTGGTATATGGGATTTGGCCAATTCGTTAAGAGTGGTATTTTAGTCTTTGTGGAGATTTTTATTTGTTACGTTATAATAGTACTATTACACCTATTTAATATTTTATCATTAAAATTATTATTAATCAATTTAAGAAGCATTAAATGGATATAACTTTTTTATACTGCTGATTTTTTAACAGTGATTTTTTTCCTTGAGGATTTGTTTCCCAAACAACTCAGTTTTTATATTTCATACATTTTTTTTTTTTTTTTGTTGTTCTATAGCTGAATTCGAAAAACGAGATATTGGAGCAGATAGTAAAGTTCCATTAGAAGAACTCTGCAAAAAGTGTATGGAAGAAGAAATTAAAGTTGGTAAATTCAGTCGTGGGCAATCTATGGATTTATCATCTTCTTTGACAAAATTAGAAGAAGTTTAGAGAAAAATTGAACGACACACTCATTTGACACACAGAGCTCATCAATCAGATATTGGTGCATAAAGATTGGCCATACAATATGCAGCCCATTGTTGGCTCCATGCTATCCCAGCTGCTGGACATTTGGATAACTTGCTCATTCCTGGTGAGTACATAGTTATTCAAAATGTTGAATTAATTTAATTTTTATTCCATTTACTTCTAAAGATCGTGGTACAATTTTGATGGAACTAAACAATATATTATCGCCATTGGCAGTAATGCAATCTCAAATTATTGAACACATGGAACATAGAAGTTCGTTAACATCAAGTGTTGATCAACGTTTAAAATGGGCTTCAGGGGTAGACCCAACTGTTGTAGAGGTATAATATACTAAGAACATGTTGATAGTTTAATAATATAGGAATAAAGGATTTCATAAGTTGTGAATTATAATATTATGTAATACATTTTATACTGTAAATGTTAACATTTTAGATGGCTAATAATTTTGGAAACAGAATGAAACATGAAAAATTAATGATAGACACCAACCAAAACTTATGCAGTTCTATATTGACAGTAGTCAGTTCTCTGTTGCAAACAGAATCATTATTCACCCGTACTTCAGAAGCTATTTCTGCTGATATTTCATTTTTACAAGTATTTATATTACACAATAATGATTTTTAAAAAACTTTTAAATACAATTAAGTTGTAATTACTAGTTATTCTACAATAACCATACATTACATTATGTTATAACACCAATATGTGTATAAAATAAATACTAATGATTTTATTATTTTTAATAGTTGGTCGAAGATTATCAGAAAGCATGTTACATGGCTACAAATATTGGTATATCAATAACGCCAGAAGAAGAAACCCTTATTAAAGTAGTCCCTATACCTCAAGGACCTATTGAGTGGACTTGGTTGAACAACACAGTTCACATTATTTCTGGTAAATCATCTAATAAATCTAATTATTTCATATACTGTTATCATTGTGATTTCTCAATAATATTTTATTTGTTAGTTTAATGTGAATTGAATTTATGTAATTTATACGTCTTTGTGTTTAGACAATGATTTATTAACAATCTTGGGTGAAAAGGGATTACTTATAAAACAGCATAAATGTCCGCCTTTGGTACGTCAGGATAGCATTTGTTTGTCACCAAGAAAAGGATTACCAAGAGATCCCCACACAGGAAAAGGTATTTTAATTTTAAACAATTTAGTTGGGTTGATAGTTGATAAATATCTAAACAATGTTTTTCTAGCGGTTCAAAAATGTAACGCATACGCTGTAAGCATTTGGCGACGTGTAAGAATGAAACTTGAAGGTAGAGATCCAGATCCTGGTCGAAGATCAACTGTTACTGAACAGGTAATAAAAATTGAATGATCTGTGTATAGTGTGAAAATCAATTTTTTTTTAAACTTCAAATTCTAAGAAAACTTTTTAGTTTTTACTTTGTTTCTATTAAATACATTTTCTGATATTTTTAAAAGAAGTGTATTTTTGACTCATTATATTTTAATTTTTGAGAAATTCTAATATATTAAATAAATTGAAAATTTTAATAAAAAAACAAAGTATATACTTACTATGTTACAATATATAAAATCCATCTCAAGTTTAAATGAAGCAACAATGTTCTTAATGAATAAGACTAATGCACGTATGTTTTGCTCCATCAAACGTAATACATACCAAATTTTTGTTTAGAAGAATCGTATTTTTGTTGTTAGTTTTAATATTGCAGTATATTGAGTGTTGACCTAATATCAAATTTAAAGAAATGAATATTATGTGTTCTCTTCTGGTTCTCTTTATATTTTAACTTTAAAGCATGTTTTAAAAATTTAAAAATGCTCAAAACTCTAAACTTAAAATAATAATAGAAAGTGAGAACAGAGATAATATTCTTACCTTTAAATTTTGATGATAGGTCAATTAACTGTAATATTATAACATACAACACAAAATAAATGCAGGTTTGATATGTTGTGCGTTTGTAAGACAGAAATTACCACATGCATCATCATGTCCTCTTAATCGAATTTTTCAACAGCAGTATTGTTTTTGCAGTAATATCTATCATAAAAAAAGTAAAATTAACTTTTATAAAATTTTAACCTTTAAAAATATTATAATATGAAAAGCGACTGTTTGAGTGTTCATTCTTAATTCTTATAACATTGATACTTTATATTTAAAAAAATATTTAATTAGTAAAATTATTAAATATATTATTGTACATTTTATTTCATTTATTAGGTTAATTGGGTGATAAATGAAGCCATGAATCCAGACAATTTGGCACTGCTGTATGAAGGCTGGACACCGTGGGTGTGAATAACCAAAGTTAAAGGCACTTGATGGTGTCTTTTGGGATTGAATTATAAAATACTTTTACTACGACAAATTGAATCAATGACCGCGCAAAACCTAAACGAGTTTTATGAACAAAACTACACAGATGGGTTAGCAGTGTGTTTGTCATTTATAAATTACCAATAAATTATATATAAAAAACAAAAATAATATTATTAATAATAAAAATAAAAAATCCCATAATTATTAGCCATGAGAAAAAGCAGTTTATTAAAGAAAGATCAGTGTTATTAAAATGGCTATTTATATGGTATCAGATTAAGGGTAAAGTTGGTTAGGTTACACAATGAAACATATTTTAAAAAAAAAGTTTTTTTCACTAGTTTCCTAGTTTTTAAATTCAATTGTGTGATTTACCATCAGGTGCTCAGGTTCAATAAAATAAAACAGTCATACCTCTAAAAATCTAAAAATGACTATAATATTTGTTATAATATGTTTCGACAAAATTCAATCCTTTATGACCCTCAATAATGTTTCTATATCATGTTTCTCTTGCACAGGTACAAAGAAATAGTGACTCCTTACCTGTTCCACGTTGAATCCCGTCAAATACCTATTGGTCTATTGGTCTTCAAGGCTTCAACGTGATACCCTTGTATAATTGTATTATGCTGTGATATTTTCGTCTCCCGAATTTCGATTTTCATTTTCGACAAGTTTTTTTATCGTCACTATGTAAATAAAAACTTATACAAATCGAAAATGTTTTATGACGTAAATACCTCTAGGTTCTAGAAAATGTTAATATAAGTGAATATAACCATTCAGTGAAAATGTCAAGTATCTAGTGTTAGGTAGGTATTCGTTTTTGAGTTATTGCACCAAAAAACCAAATCAATTTTGTCAAAAACTGATATTGCGTAAAAACTTCCGTTTTTCCATATTAGATTCTGAACGGAGCGATGAATGTATTGATTTTACATGATGTATGTGTGTTTTTTTTTCTGTCTATCAGCAACATTATGGATAATAAGCATGCTTTGATTTTTGAGATCAACATCTTTTCTGATAGAAAAGTGAACCTAGTTGATACTTTTGTGAGGTCAAAATTGAAAATTCCATTTAGTTTTAGGAAGCGCTGAGAAAAAGATTCCTTATAAGTTTCATTAATGTGAGTTCAAAATAATCAAAAATACATAGTCACGATTTTTTAGATTCTGAGCGAAGCGATGACTGTATTGATTTTACAATGATGTGTGTTTTTTTATTTTTATTTTTTTGTGTCTGTCATCACCTTTTAGGATAGTAAAAGTGCTTGGATTTTCTTCAATAGTAACTTTTCTGATAGAAAAGTGAATCTAGTTGGTACTTTGGGGGGTGAAAAGTAAAAATTTCAAAGTAGTTTTCAAAAGCGCCGTGAAAACAAAAGAAAAATTAAGGAAAAACAGGAATTTTTACGAATGTTTTCGAGAAAATCGATTTTGGTTTTTGGTGCAACTCAAAAACAAATGACCGTAGATACTTGAAAATTTCACTGAATGTTTATATTAGCATTTTCATATACACGATAAAATTTTGAAAATAATTTGAATCCTTTTGAGCTGTTTACGGACATGGTCAGTTTTCAATTTTTTTAGTTTTTTTTTCTGTAAATATCACTAAAATGTTATTTGTTGGTTAAAAAAGCTTGAAAATTTAATAGAAGGCTCCTGGGTTATTGTTTCAAAAGCAGATGAAAACAATTAAAAATCCTTAGTCACAGTTTTTTATTTATAAGCATTTAAAGTTCAAATCTTAACTAAATACGGACAAATCAGCACTCACCCAACTACCCACCCACCACCTACAAAAGTTATGGGGTATTTACGTTCGGCGCCACTGAGTTAGGCCTAGGCTAACGTACCGTCTTCGCTCAGAATCGTTTTTCGTATTCAATGAGTTTTTAAATCGTTGGATTGAGCTCCTCTACTTATTTTTTCCCAATCCGAGCACTGTTCATTGGTTCATAGACATATTATAGAACATAACATTAAATGATTATTATTCATTTTATTTTATTGTAATTGTCGCCGTTGATTCACTTTGCCGTGAACTATTTTTCAATTGATGGTTATGTGTAAATTTACTAATTTAATTTAAATTTATGTTCATCCATATCTTCAAATGATAAAATACAGCCATATAGGTATTTATTTTTTAATTTAGCTTGTCCTGAACCATTTTATAAAGTGGATATTTATTTTGTTTTGTGTAAATTATAGTAAAACTAAAATTTTCCAAAAAAAACATAAATGGAAAAAACCGTTTTCGAAGTGGTTACGGGTAATCTTGAAGAATTATAACCGCTTCCAAACCGTTAACCGGTAACCACATTTTTAGAGATAATTTTGGTAACCGGTAATCAATTACCACTAATTTTTAAAACCCCTAAAATCGGTTACCGGATTTTTCATAAGTGGTTTCATGCCCTGCTATAAATAGCTCAAAAAGAACAAAATATTTTGAAAATTGTATCATGTACAATAAATAATCATATCGACATTTGGTGAAAATGTCAATCATCTACGGTAATTTTAGAGTTACACAAAAAACCAAATTCTATTTTGTCAAAAACAAGTCTTCCGTAAAAATCTGTTTTTTTTAATTTTAAATTTTGATCTCTCATAAGTACCATCTAGATTCAATTTCCCACCAGAAAATACTTAAGTTGAAAATCGGAGCATTATTTTGACTACTTATTGTGCACGAATGCATGATGTATTCATACCTACACAATTAAAAAAAAAAACACATAATTAAAAATCAATACATTCATCGCTCTACTCAAACTCTAAGACTTAACACTAGGTAATATAAATAAATTAATATTTACTAATGTACTTATCTACCTATATTTATGTTTATATATTATATATCTATCAATTTAAGTTCAAATACCAAGTACTGAAGTACGGCTTTTGTAGATTATATACATCCATTAAAATCTTCTTTCCTTGCATTTTAATTTTAAATACCTACATACTATAATATAATAATATGTATTATGTAGATACCTATAGATGTATTATTTTCATATAATTTGTATTTTGTAGTTTGTGTTATCAATGTTTATGTTTACATGTGCTCTTGGTTATCACGGTGTAGATAACAAAACCGCGGACCGTGCACGTGCTAAAGCGCTTCAAACCTCTAGGCGCCGTTTAGTGCTTCCAAAGTTCCACTACAAATATTTCAAAATAGTTACTAATACAAATTACAAATCTGAAATCGCAGTACAAGCATGAGTTTGGTGTCGTTGAACGAGGCCGAAAAGGTGTACATTATTCACGGAGTTGAGGTAAGTCTGTAATGGTGCAAAGATTTGTTTGAGCTTTGTAAATGTCGGTCTGGCTTCTGATCCAGAAGTACTAGGAATTTAAACGAGCCTCTTTTAAGACATAAATTTGACAGTATTGGCTCGGATTTATTTGAAAAATATTGCCAGTAAGCCAGACTTGAACATTGCCGATTGTTTTAGGAAAATTTCCGATGTGACGGACGCAGTCGACAAGACTACAGGCCATTAGAATTGGAAATGGACATTGTGAGCAACGCTAATGGGTCAGCTCGCTTGCGATTAGCCAACTCTGATATTTTAGTGTGCGTAAAAGTGGAGATTGACACTCCACTTCCAGAAGCTCCTAAGGATGGCAAAATAGAATATTTTGTAGATTGGTAATTATTCTGATATTGAGAAATGTTAACCAAACAGTGTGCTTATTGTTATGCTTTGTTTCATACAGTTCGGCCAACGCAACTCCAGCATTTGAAGGACGTGGCGGTGAACATTTAGCTGCTGAACTCAGTCGCTTTCTTTGCTTAGCTCATGGCCCAATATTTAACTTGAGCAAATTGTGCATTGTTCCTGGACAATCATGTTGGAAATTGTTTGTTGATGTTCTGATCTTAGAATGTGGAGGTACCTAAGCTTCATATTAATTAAACTATTTTAATTTAATCAAAACAAGATGTAATTTCACCAGTTGCTATTTATTTTTAAATTTGTAGATAATGTTAGATTTAATTTCATGGTTATTTGATTTTACAATATATTATTTAATACTGTAAACTGTAAAGTGAAAAAGTAATAACATTCTATAAACATCTGCAGGACCAAAATAAGAGTCAATAATATAATATTTTACGCTTATGTATTTATATTTTGTTTGCTTTTGTAGATTCAACAGTGGGTTGTAATATTAATAAATTAAAAATTATAAATTGTAGGTTTAGAATTTAATTTAAATGTTTGCTGTTATTTTTAAAATATAATAATGTAATTTAAAACCAACGGTAGATATTTGATTATAATGTTAGTATTTTCAATAGGTATATTTTTATTACTTATTAAAATTATTTTGCCATTCAAAAAAGTATAGCATATAAAAATTATAATACATAATAAAGTAAAATTGTAGAAATATAATTTTTTTTGAGTCACTTGAAGGGGCCCAGATGGTCATGTTTTAAGGAAATTAATATAGGCAATTTAACATGACATTAAAATGACTTGCAAGTGTGTGGAAAGTAAATGAACATTAGTATGTGTGAATTTAATCTGTAATCGTTTTTGGTCAATATTTCCTAGAAATGTGCTGAATTACAACAGTAAGCCCGCATAATACCGCCCTGTAGGTTGGTAGTTATTTATATTCACCTTCTAACTTATGTACGCACAGGCATTGGCAATGATATAAAATTAGATAAATTGATTACCAAGTTTAATAGGTTTCTGTAGGTTTATACCTACAGTTGCTGTATGATGTACTCCTTCTTCCCAAGAATTGTCGGAGAAAAGTAAGCAGATGTCATTAGCATAAGATACAACTAACCCATCTAGGTTTAAATCACTGAAATTAATGAATAATAAAAATAATTCCTTAAGAGACACCGTATTCATTGATACCTTCCTGACCTAAGACATTATCAATCCTAACCATTTGTCTCCTGTCAAAAAGATAGCTTTTAAACTATGATAAACTAACTTTATCAATTCCAAAAGAAGGTAGGATTTGAAACAAAATTTTGTGGTTTACCATATTAAATGCCTTGGTCTAAGAACAGCTAAGACCTATCTACTGTTGTCTAGTTCATTAGAAATAAATTCAGTTTTGCTAAATATATTGCTTGCTTATATATTTATTCATACAATGTATATTATATTGTATAACTGTACATTTTTAACCACAGAATATTTATTTTTAAGGAAACTTATTTGATGCCGTATCATTGGCAGCTAAAGCTGCTTTGTGTAACACGAGTCTACCAAATATTGTGGGGACATATGAGGATGGCCAAAATATTGATCTACAGATATCTGATGATCCATTCGATACCAAACCACTAGACGCCAGTGACTTACCCGTCTTGGTGTCCATGTGCAAAATTGGCAACAGTTATGTGGCTGACCCTACTATAGAGGAGGAAATATGTGGTGCAGGATGTATTGTTGTATCAGTCACGCCCAAAGGAAATGTAACGGCTGTATTAAAAAAAGGAGCCGGAAGCTTTATGCCGGATACGTTAAATGAAATCATTATGGTAATACCAATAGTTTAAATTAAACTTATTAAGTCAAAACTATAATACATATATATTATATTCTTTATTTTTAGTCTGGTTCACACATTGGTATTCTGTTGAATAAAGCGCTCAATGAAACTCTTATTCAAGACATGTCCAGTAATGTTTGTAAGCAACAATATGGTTTCCTTAAATGAATAAAAATTAAAGCATATACTTTTTTTTATGTAAATAATATTTAATATAAACATTATACATTTATACATTTTATAATACTGATGACAATAAAATTAAAACTGTAATGCATGGTTAAGTATGTGTCACATAAGACATGTTAAACTATGCCTTATGTGACACATAAAACACTATGCTTATGGACATAAATGTTATAAAAATGTCATGTCTTTAAAACTAAAAGAAAAACATGAAAATAAATATAAAGCTGGCAAAAAAAAAAATAAATGGTTTTCAGAGAAAATGTTCAAGGTGAACACTTAAAACCGTTAAAAATCAATAATCGACAAGTAGATAATAAAATTAAGAAACCCATTATTCCCAAATGTCCTCGGCCTTTTCTTCTTTGGCACTAACAAACAACTTTTGGATGGTGAACGTCACATGCTCTGAAAAGTTATGGAAAAATATTAAAATGATGAATAAGTTTAGTCAAAAGTGGTTATAGTTGTATGAACGTCAATACTTACTTAATGAATTTTGGAACCACACAGGTTTAGTTTTCCAAACTACACATAAATAGTACACTGGAATGCCTAACAGAGTGATGCCAACTCCCATGCCAACTTCAAAAGGTTTTACGTAACACGGCAACACAATCAAGAATAATGACAGTATTACATACGTAATTGGGATCCAAAGGGAAACCTAGAGTTGTTAACACAAATAATGTATAGTTTAGATTGTAATGTGTGTGTCTTTTATTTCCATTATCATACCTTGATTGGCCTGTTAATGTTTGGACGTTTCCATCGATTCCACAATACTGAGGACACCGATAGCATTGTGAAGAATGCTTCCACAATACTAGAATATGTTATAAGCATCTCAACATCACTTGTGAAAAGCATGAGTAAAGATAAAATGTTCTGGAACAGTAATAGTTTATAGTCAGTTTTCCACCAGTAATAGTAACCATGGTGCTTATCTTACCAAAAACACTAGAGATGGGGTTGGTGTGTACCGTTCCACATTGATGTATGACAAAAACGCTGGGAAATGACCGTATCGCGCTCCAACAAAGCACATTCTGAAAAACAATAAAATATACAATTTTAGTAACAAAATTATCAGCAAATTCTTACATGTGTACCAAATTTTTATTTTTTTAACTCATAAACTAGTTGAGACTTATAAAGTTAAAATTTATATTTTCTTCAAATAAAGCATAACAATTATTTTTGTCAGAAAATAAATGTAGGTATACCTATTAGTTATGTTGGTGGTTACTGGTTAGTTATTGTCTGCTTGGTATTTAATGTTGTGTTGAAAATTAACTCGTTTAAAGTTATAGGAGGAAAAAGCTTCTAAGTTTTAATATCTTAACTCGTTAGCTTCTAGTCATGGACAACACATAGTAATCATGACTTAAACTTACCTGGATGAAGTCATGATGTGAACGCACAGACCGCCAAATGCTGATAGGGCAACCATCAGCGGCATGATCCATTCGAACGAACCCATGGCAAAGTGACCAAATGTCTAAATAAAAACTTAATATTATTGTTGCTTTGAATTAAACCGTAATTGCAGACTGCATGGTAAATAATTGCTATTAAAATATTTTTTATACTAAACACACATTGTTATGATTGTGAATTTTTCAACTATCTATCATTTGCATCTTCAATTTCTTAATTTAAAACAGGCTAACTTAATGAAAATCTTGACACATAAATACAAACTATTTATTTAAGTCGTAAATCATACATAATTTAAACAATATTTTAGGCTAAATCATTGGAATATGTGGTCGGACTGTGGTATACTAGACAGTGTATTACTCAGCTCTTTAATAAGTTAATGACATAAATTTTATGTAGTTATGCTCAATACAACAATACTTATACACCCAATGGCCAATATTTTCAGTGAATTGAATATTACCTATATTGTATGAAATTAAAACTAAGCAACTCTAAAAACTGGGGCATTTTAATTAGATTATTTTTTTAAAACTGTACCTATATAACATACTCTACCTGAAATTACGATAAAAACAAAAATTGACTGGAGTTTATGTCAGTCATTATATTGAGCGTCTTTGTACCCTTGTGTTATTTAAATCACCATGCAGTAAGTTGTAGTTGAATGGAAAATATAATACCTATTGGCTATAGGCATATTTTGAATGAAAAATTAAATTTTATCACTTACGACAGCGATCGCTTTGGTTGTCTCCATGTCGTGCGGCGTTAGAACGGCCAGGTACGCCACGTTGGCCAACACGTAGATAATGGTCACCAACGGCATGGAAATGTAAATGGCCCTCGGCAGATTCCTGTGAAGTCAAAATCGACAGATCAATGTTATGTAAGGTAATACCTCGTCTGTAGCCCAGCCAGCTGTCACGGTGAATCACGCGTGTCGTAGACAAAAATAAGAGCACGATTGCGGTTATGTCACACTCACACGTAAGGGTTTTTTAATTCTTCGGTCATGAAATTCAAATAGTTCCTGAAAATTAAAAAATTAAACAACGATTATCGATGGGTCCATTACGCTAGATTGGTCCACGTGGAAATAGAAAAAAACCTCACCATCCCGAGTACGAGTATATTCCGGAATAAACGGACACAGCCAGTCTGCCGGGGTCTGTTACCGATCCTTGCCAAGGGTTCATGAACTTGGAAAATCCGTCTGTACATAAATCGCGGGACAAAGCATCGTTATAATAATTATCGTTCATACACATTATATTATAATATATATCACAATCCGCAGTGGCGTGCACGTACGGGTGGTGGGGTACTGGGGGGGTTAAAATCCACCTTAGATCATTTTTTTCACTTCGTAAAAACGTGAACATGTATTTATAAAGCATACTATAGGTATATAGTCTATATGTATATTTCAAACGTCTGTTCGTCACCGAACATATTAACATAGGCGCAGAGCAGTGGTGTTTCAGGAGCTTAACCAGTGACGGAGGGGGTTGCTAGTTTGTTGCAAATCATGATGAGTCCCCTTCGTGGTAATTCCTTGAAAATTTAACGCGTTCACGATCAGTTCACAGAAAATGTACCAATACGCTTTCTATACCATCACTATTTTTTTTTTACCGTTTTTGGCCTAGGCACCTCTATTTGGAAAAAAAATAGTTTTAATTATATTGAGTCCGAGATAATTATAGTCAATGCGTGAAACCATAATAATAAGTACCCGTTACATCTTGTGTAAAGTGAATTGTGCAGGTCGAATAACTAATATTTTGGTAATTTCCATAATCCATTGTAAGCATTCAAGTATGATATTATCATATTAGATACCTATCAGATGATATGCGAATAATTTTGAACCTTAGGACGTGTAGGTGTACATAGTAGGCGGGCAGGTATATATATTATGGTGTACGAGACGCCTACTTATACGGTATACATAATAAACATTGTTTGGTCGCATACAACGCGCTTCCACTTAAGGTGGTATAACTATACTATACAGCTGCAGCTGCTGCGACCGTCGGTCCGAGGCGAGTCTGCCACACGTAAAAGGCAACGCCTGCACGTGTTATATTATATTTTGATATAATTCAATAAATATTTTGATATCGTGTAGTGGTGTATGCACTTATTTGATTGTTGCAGCATGCGTCTACAGTTATGTGTACATCGCAGTGTATTATATTATTCATTATCATCAGGGCTAGGATTTGTATGCAATAAAAAAATTGTAAAATATGCGTTTTAATTTGTATAAGATGGACACAAAAATATTGTTACGAAAAAAAATATAATTAAGATTAAAAGTTAAATTATTTATTTATTTTTTTGCGCATGTATTGTTTTAGTAATACAATTTCAAATTCAATTTCAACAGTGAAAATGCGTGTGCTACATATGGCTACGGCCACACATTTTTTTTTCTACAATTCTAAAATTTTTTTTGTAATTTGACAGTTTAATTTTTGACTTTTGTTATTTATAAAATAAAAATCGCACAGAAAACAATCTAATAAATGGTAATGCACGGACAGCTGAACGGTTTTACGACGTAGAAAATATTAGCATTGTGTATTATACACTAATACCCGACAAATTATATCTCATATCTTGGGTTTTATATTGATACCTACATACTTTTATTAACTGTGTTCATCTTTCTCCATCAAATTATATTCAATCTATTATCGCATATTGTACCATAGGATTTTATTTATAAAAATGAAATTTATGTTTGACAAATAAACCAAGTTATATACTTTGATCAGTTTAATTATTTCTGGCTTAATACAATAAATACGATCATATTATAAATAAGCAAAAATATGCATTATTAATCTCAATATATGCAAAAACATGCAAAATAAAAATAGTACCATTTTCATCAGAATGATATAAATCGCGGAAATTACTCACAAAAAACTCCACTTCGACGTAACAAAAAAAAAACACGCCGTTGCATACAAATCTAGCCCTGATTATCATCATCGGAATAACCCGCGAATCGGGTGAGGTGATGAGCCCTTTAAAACGTTATTATATCATTCGCTTTTAAAAACGGGCGTATATAATATTTTAATTTATACAACGGTGTTAAATATCGGTTTGTGATGAAAAGACACGCACGCTTACTACAGTTTTATCGGTTTCATATGATAATAGGATAGGTCTAACGCAAGGTTTATATAGATAATATTGTGTATATCATTTCTATAACCCTTGGATTTAGTAACGGAGGAAAAAAAATATAAAAAATTTTTTTCGCAGTGGCGGATTTAGCGGATGGGCAGCTGCCCATACCAACATTTCTGGTGCCTCTTACTTAGAAAATGTAATTTTTTTTTACAAAAATTAGGTGTTTTTATCTTCTGCTAAATTATTACGATAATTTATAATTATTACGTTGGTGACAAACTAGTAGTTACAAGTTATCTATATGTCGTGGTAATGTCGCTATTCTAGCAATTAAGCGTTGCTAGGTACTCGAGATTGGTGGGAGCCACGATGTAGAGAAGATACGGTGATAGGTACCACATGTGCCATTTCGACGGCAGTTTGAAACTTTGATAGGTAGTACTTCGGGAGCGCAGTTTATGGGTAACGCACCATTCGCCAAGGGGTCTGATTTACTTTTTTTTTTGCGTGTAAAATACAATGGAGAGAAGATTTTCTTTGTGAAATAATATAAGATTGTGAAGTAACAATACTTAGACAAATGTTGTACCTAACGAATTCTCATTAAGGCGCCCGGTGCCGATGTCATTTTGTCCTCAAAAATACACTCTGAGGGAATAACGAAAAACCTAACCGAAAAACACGTCTAAAAATCTATGTCACTGTGTGTTAGACGAAAACAGAAAATCACGGTATCGAATCCCCTTAATAGTCATCAAACCTGATTAGTGATTACTCAATTACTGGTTAGTTATTACTATTTACAAATAACCAGGGCTCGTAAGTTCATGCATTTGCTTATCAATTTTGCTAATTTGAAATTAGATGTACCATCATCATTTTAAATTATTAATTCAAAACACCTTCATCATTTCAACTAGAACGAGTTGAGCACGTTACAGTTTACTATGCAAAGTTTTATTTTGCATATTTATGCGTTTTTCTATTGTATTGGGAATTTTATTCATGATTTTGAAATTCCTGCAATGATATTAAAATATTAACGAGTATTTTTTTTTTTATAAAAATACTATGAAATAACCTAAATTTAATGAAAAATGCAATAATTTATATTTTTTTACTGTAAAAATGTAAGGGAATCGTCGTAATGTAAAATGACTAAAAACAAAACTTTTAAAAATGTGAATGGATATTTCAAGCAAATTGAAAAATTGATTACGACTAATTTAAAATGTTTAGTGCATACCTATAAATGCATATTTCTGAACTTTTAAAGGCATATTTTGCCGGTTTTTAGTGCACAAGCGCGCCGTGCTTATTTAGGAATTTTTTAGGCCTTTAACTCACGAGCCCCGCTGATAACTATTATTCGATCAATATATATACTGACTTGAGTACATGTAAACGCCGCCGCACAAGATGATCAACACCAGAGCCGATATCTTGGTGAACATGAACACGTTTTGAACTTTGGTGGTGGCCTTAACGTTCCAGCAGTTGATGAAAGTTATGAAACCTGTATTTATATATACATCGACGATGGTATTAATATGATACATTTTGACGTGGCGTTTATCAACGGCTGTATATGCTTACAAATCACGGCAGCCGCCAGGAGTCTGACCGCCTGCTCCGGGTTGTCGCATTCCGGGAAGAACGGCTTGATGACGTAGTTGGCGAACGTCAGTCCCATGATGGCGTTGGTTGTCGGCCTGTGTTATAGTACAAGCAAATAGATGTAAGACGCGACGTTAATGCTGGACGGGAGGGATAGCGGTTGACCATACCCAGACGGGTCTTATAGTGAGCAGGACCTAGACCTATGACGTTGGAAACTTTCGTAAGCACTGCAATAAACCAGAACGGCAGAACCTAATCGATACTTAGTAAATGATGCTTAATGGAAGTTGAGTGTAGTATATAGAATGGGTGGGCGAAGTTCTACTTCAACCCACAGTATAAACGCTTAGTAGGTATATAATATTATGAGTTATGAGAATTTGATGTAGGTACCTTTTTATGAAATCTGATTTAGAATTAATGGCAAAAAGTCGATTATGTAAGTATTGGGTAGCTGTAATCTTTAATTTTAAGATTTATGACGAATAACCATATAAGTATCATATAAATCATTTTAACTGATCGACTATTATTGTAAGCGTAATATGCAATAATACTATATATATTCCTTTAAGTTTTTTTTTTTAGTTTAATTTTATCAATGAGATGTGCTCGATTGCACATTTGCACAAAACAAATAACGAGAAGTAGCTTTTAGATCTTTTTTTCGGATCAATGTCAAGAACAATATACCAAGTTGGCAGGATGAGCCGCAAATACAATTTATATTTATTATAATTCAATACAATTCTATCCGTTCCCTCCCACCGGAAATATCTTAAAGCACTAGACAGTTTCTCCCGTATATTCCATAATATATAGTATATGGTTATGTCGAAACCCAAGGGGTAAGGGGTGTTGAATAAGTTCTAGATAACTATCAAAAATGTTATAGAGATGTTGAGTTGTATTGCTATGGTAATTATTTCAAGAGGATTTTAATTGAGTTCGAAATTACGAACAATTCGAGACATATTCGAATCTTGACTGACCGTATGTAACGTGTGCATAGCAAGTATCGAAGAACCTTCAAGCAGTGGTATTGTACATAGTATAATATAAAATATAAATTTGAATTAAATATACGTACACAAACACGAGCATAGCGTCCCACAAGTAGAGGAACGCCGGCAGCGGTCCGAACCCTTCGAACAGGTACGTGTAGTCGCCTCCCGATCGCGGTATGGACGTCCCCAGTTCAGCGTAACACAGTGCACCGATCATGGACAACATTCCGCACATGATCCACACGGTCAAGCTGACACCCACCGATCCAGCATGTATCATCACGCCCGTCGGCGAGATGAATATACCTGCATGTCAATACACGGACGAATATAAAAAAAATGTCCACCGCGGCACTTGGGGATCGAACATCATATTATTTTGTAAAATGTATTTAATTTCTATCGGAGGTTTGCCCGATTTGTCGACTGTATTTGTTGCGCACTTTTTTTTATAACTGACCGACTAATATATTACTAGCTGAATTACCCGGCGTGGCCAGGAAAAAAAATTGTGATTGTTCGACTCCTTTTTGGTGTACCACGCTCAGGACCGGCTTGAGGGCGGTCCGAGATGAGCAGTGGCACAGGGCCCCGCAAATATGGAAACGTCCGCGACCTGTTGCAACAATAAGTCATCGGGTCCATGGTAGGTCGAGTATTCATCTAATGATTCAGATCCGTCGATAGGCTTAAATTCCGACTATCTGCGAGACCCTAAAGTAACACCTAACACCCGTTAGATAGGCCTTTCAAAAACATTTTGCACATAGCCACGACATCCAACAAGCCGACCCTGACCACGCTGCTGTGGAAGCAATGTCTTCTTAAGTGTAAATTATATTTTAATGTATAGCCATCCCAACAGACGTTGTCCGGAGATTCGCTTGTGATTAAGCGAGCAGTAATATATTATCAGGTAGGCTATCTGCCTACGGTAGTGGTTTATACGTAAGTGTATAATTCAACTTTGAAATATCAAATTTATACCAAGTTTGTCGTTTTAACTTAATTTAACAAGGCGAATTAATACAAAATCCTAACCTATAAAACCGTACTAAAATTTGATGAATAAAAAAAAACAAATATTCGTATTTATAGATAAAGAAGAAAAATAAGAAAAAAAAATTGACCCACCGAAACCGAGGTTCGAACTTGAGACATTCTATACTAAAAATTAAAATACATAGAAGTGCGACTTCGCCAACAGGCGTACCGGTTTAATAATAATAATTATTAAAACCTGCAATAGCAACCATTTACAAACAAACATTTCTATCGTAAATCTTAAAATAGGGTCAAGAACGAAAATTTGAAATTTTGCAGTAATCAGTTTTAAGAAAATTCATGTACAACTAATATTATATTGTATCGTATCTACAAAAAAAAAATGTCATGCTGATCGGGAAATTTTGATGCCTAAATTAAATAAATTAGAACATGAAGTAGGTATACTAGTACCGTGTACTACTATATTCAGTATTCAATACATTTTTATAATATCTCAGTTTTAATAAAGTGTCAACTGAACTTACCCAATACCCATTCCCCACTTATTTCATTATAATTTTTGTTACTTTTTGCTATCTAAGTTATCTTTAAACAATATTTTAAATCAGGTGCATATTTTGTAAATTTTAATAAAACATGGAACATGACAATACATAGTTTCATCCGTTTCGTTTAAATCTGAAAGCATTCACCGTGGAAAATACATTTTTACAACGGCATGTTGATTGTTGACGAGAATATTATGTGAGCGAGAGTATAGGTATAGAATGAGCCATATATATCAAAGTATAAAATACGTCAGAAGGTGAGTTCCAAAGTTTAAAAATCATACTTAGGTCATTGTGCGATTTTAGGTGGTACAACTGATTATACCAATTGTTCCAAATATTTCTATTTTGGTGATTCGTTGTTTAAGTCTACACCTATAATTCGAATCATCGTGTATTCTGTTATACAGGAGAAATGATTTGGTTTTCTTGGGGAAATCAAATATTTACTATGCGTTTACAAAAGAAAAAAAGAGGGTAAGTGGATGTCACTCTGCTGTATAGTAGGTTACAAAATGATCACTGTAATGGATGGTATAAAATTTGAATTCAATGATAGGTGTAATATCATTGTTTACGAAAAACGATTCTGAGCGGAGACGGTTTGTAGGATATTTTATATTATATTATTTTGTTATTAATTATAATACAGTATCAGGTAAATTAAATTAAAATTATAAAATTACAAAAAAACAACTAAAATCGTTATTCTTGGTTATTTAATATGTAATTTAGTATAACTTGAAATAACTATAAAAAAAAACTGAGTTTTTGGTAATAGAATTAACTATTTACGCGCAACCTTGTATTAAATTTTCAAGTTTTTTTGACCGAACGAATATGACTAAATTGACATTTATAAAAAAAAAAAAAACTAAAAAGATTGGAAACTGAATATATCCGTAAAACACTCAAAGCAAGTCAAAATATTTAGTGATAATTGCATGTATCTATGGTAATTTATTTTAAAATTACACCAAAAACCAATTTTGCGTAAAAATTCCCGTTTTTCCTTAATTTGTATTTTGTTTTTCCCTGCGCTTTTAAAAACTATTGCTAAGTAATATTAAATTTTGACCTCCCGAATGCACCAACTAGATTCACTTTTCCATCGAACAAGATGCTGTTGAAGAAAATCGAAGCAGTTTTACTGCCCCAAACGGTGATGACAGACACAAACATTTTGAAAAAAAAACACACATCATTGTAAAATCCGAGGTAAAATTAATACGTTAATCGCTGCGCTCAGAATTTAAAAAATACGCATCATTGAATCATTGTAAAACCAGTAGGTACATTTGTCTCTCCGCTCAGAATCTAAAAATGGAAAATATTTTTGAGCATTTTCTGATTTTACGGGGAAACTGATTAGGTTGTAGGGAATTTGCCCTCTTAACTGTATATAAATTAATGGATTCAAAAGTCACAATTTACGTTAATTATATTTATAATTACTTCTTCTTTGTTCAGTAATAAGCTGATTTAATACTAACAACTAACTATAATTTAGGTACAATAGGTGCAGTTAATTTAGTATGCCAGTGAAATCTCTAAAGGTCAAGTGTATATCAACAATTTAATTCGATATATTGTACATCGAATTAAAACGTATATCACATATATTCATATACATAGTTGCACACGTCTGATAAGACATTGTTTTTATCATTTTTGATATAACGTGAATACGTGATAATATACCACGTTCTATTGACTATTGTAGTATGTAACATTAGAACACGTATAGGCATTGTAAGGCTTAAAGCACATGTTTTTTTATAGTAATTATAATGAATAGACATATTACAATATTATAGAGTGCGTATAATAAGATTATTACGTAAAATAATTTTATTGTAAAATACTGTTCAAGTTAAAGCATTTGATAGAATGTGGTTTCCCTAGAAAACTTCACTGTACAGACGTTTTTCAACATAGCTATAGTAGATTAGCTGAGAATCAAGAATATTACATAAATAATATTGCAAATTAGTATTGCTAATTACACTCATTAAAATAGCATGTGTTATCTCCGTCTTACAAATATAGGTATAACCTATAAAAAAAACTGTTTTGCGCGGAATAACTTTACTCCCTCTATATTTATAATAGATTTACCAAAATTCCACAATGCATAAGGAAGAACTTTATCTGTGTCGTAGTGTTTTAATTTTTTTGATAGCAAGCACTATAACCAATCATTTTTAATAATTAAATGAAAAAAAAAAAAAACGAAAAACCTTATGTTCTCAAACTAAACTGATTAAACATTAAATGTATTTATGTTATCCAAATAATAAAAACACTACGGTCTATGGCACAGTTAAAGTTCTTCCCTATGCGTTGTGGAATTTTGGTAATTTCTACTATCAAATACAGAGGGGGTAAAATTGTCCCGTGCAAAACAGTTTTTGTACAAAATGCATTTGTAAGACGGAGACAACACATGCGGGTTCCTCATCAGAAAGCTTAAAATATTTAATTTAATTTTTATCTCCGTATTTAAATCATAGTGATATTATTTAAATCTGGGTATTATTAACTAATATATTATACATATAATAACAAATATAAAAATAATAATATAATCTGTGTTTTATCCGAAATTTTTTTATATTATTATTTTTAAGAAAGTGACTAAATAACTAAAAATTAAAAAAATAAATACTAATAACTCTTTATAATAGGAAATGATAGCTAAATTTCAATAATGTTATCTCAATGATAGTGAAATTCGGAGAGAAGTTTTTACTATATTCTACGAGTAAGACAGAACAAAAAACTTTTCTAATATTTTAATTTCAGGCAAGATTGTAAATTTGTATTTTAAAGAAAATTTCTTTTGTTTTTTAATGCTTATATAGGTAATAGGTATTTAGGTACTTATACTTGAAATATTCTCTACGTGTGATTTATATGACTACTTAGGATAAATAATTTATATTAACTGTTTTATATACCTAATAATATGTATTGGTTTAACAATTAATGTTTTTTTTTGTGTGTATGTAATATACGATTATGTATAGGTACACGATAAGTAGTCGAAATAATTAGCATTATCTCTAATTTTAATTTTTGGAGGTTGTTTCTGATAGAATATTGGATCTAGTTTGTACTTTTGAGAGATCATAATAGAAATAATATTTAAGCAAAAACAATTTTTGACAAAAGCAATTTTGTTTTAATGTTATATTTAGTACCTAACTCAAAAACATACAACCGTAGGTACTTTACATTTTCACCAAATGTTTTTTTTATCATATTATATACGAGAATACTATAGATAACATTTTCAATTCAAAATATTCAAAATTTAATACAAAATTCCAATTATATGTTGTTATTAAATAAATTTAAAAGTATTAAAGATACATAGGCACAATTTTTTTTAAGCATTTGAAGTTCACATTTTGACAAAATGTGTAAAAATCACGAAAATGTACAAATCGTTTGTAGTTAATAATGTATATAAAATGTTTAATTCTTATAGCTAAGGCTTGAAAATATAAAACAAGGTTTCTCATTACTAGTACATACTGTAACCAAAAAATATAACAAATATATAAACTTAATTTTTTTATAGACATTTTTAGTTAAAATTAGAACGGAATTCGATATTTAATCAAAGAATAACAATTATAGTTATTTTGTTGTAATTTAAAAATATTATTCAATATAGAAAGAACCGTATTACCTAGTTTAAGTACTATATTTACTTAGATATTAAAATGAATACAAAAAGTTTGTAAAATACTTAAATAATTGATATATTAACAGAGATCATGACATATGTATTTTATAAGAGTAAATATAATTGAAGCCGGGACATATATAAAATTAAATACAATTTAAATTCATCAAAAATCACAGCACTAAATGTATGCTGGGAAATGTGCCTATACAAAAAAAGGTATTCATTTCCAATAATAATTTTAAGTGGTTCGCGGAGACCATTTTGTAGCATTTTTGTATATATATGTATAAATTATATATACTCGAGGTATTTCGTCTTATTGAATAATTAATGTCGATTACACCTCAAGGCTAAACATAATATCTAATGATGCAAATATCTCATTGTTATAGATAATATTTAGGAAAAAGAAATGATAGGTTCACAGCCGTGCTAGAAAACTAAAATATGAGTAATCGAAAGGAGAGCCAGCCGGTTAGTACAGCTGGTATTTTGTCAACTATTATATTATACGATTTTTTTTAAGATAACTGTTCAAATTCCACAGAGAAACATATAACAAGTCTGTAGAAGATTGAGGTATTGAACCCCTGGGGCCTGGGTATATTAAAGATTCAATAATTAAAAAATGCATCGAATAAGATGTTCAAACTATTACAAAAACTATTACTATATCTATGCGGCCGCGACAGTGTGTATATAATATATAATAGACAGTTAGTTATAGTTGTTATCCTATAGTTACAAGAAATATATATTTACAGCGAAATAATAATGGTACGTAATGATATACATATTATATAATATGATCTTATTTTTTATACTAAAATCTTTGGACACGATAATTTGTTAGTATCATATTATAGCCAATCAAACAATCAACATTAATTATTTTAAGATATATAGGTAACAGTTTTTATTCACGCAGTTATTTGAAAAACATATTTTTAAAATCTGCATCGCATTTTATATGCACGTCTAATAATTTATTTCAAAATATATTAAAGGAACGATTTTTAAATTATATAAACGCCATTAATCATAATATATTATAATAGCTTTAATGCTTTATTCTTTTTTTAAATGTTTTCCTAAGTTGTGTAACAGTCAATAGATATAATAAAATTTATTATATAGTTTTTTTACGGATATTTTAAACGTTTTAATTGAAACTCATTAATAATAGATTGAATAAGATAAGTACACCCCTTTAGTAAAACTAAAATTATAATTAAAAGGATGCATGGAGCGCGAATAATAACATTTACAATAAATTATATTATAATCATGGCCGTATCGGTATAGTTGCCGATGATTAAGATCAATAAAAAAAATATATATGATATTAACCATTGAGACTGAAAAATAATCGCTTAAATTATTTTAACGATGTAAAAATATGTGCATTATGCGGCAAAAACTTCCAAGGGGTTATAATAAGTTACTAAGATTTCTATAGGTATGTTTATTGTTATGCATATTATTTTTAAATTGGAACAATTTTCCTGTAAAAGTGTACCTATGAATTTTTGCTAATAAGGTGCATACAATATTTTGTTTTATTTCTAAAAATCAATTGTACAAATAATCGAATATGTGATTCTGGAAGTTCCGTAAAATTAATGCATTAAAAAGATAAACAGACATACAGAATTTTTTTTTGAATTGATAAGGAAGATAAATTAAATCTGTGAATTATTTTCAGAAACAATTTAAAGGAATGATTTTAAGTTTATATGAATTATCAATATATACAATTTTTTTTTTTAATGTCTTAAATGATCTCTTACACTTATATTGAAGCATATTCGATTATTTTTTTTTCATTAATGTTCAACGAATTTAGTTATACTGTTATTTTCATATAAAAACATTTAATTGTTCTCATGGACAATGTATTTACGAACCAGATCCAAATATGATCCCCAAAATGATGGCAACGCCTTCCAGGAGTCCAAGTTGTTTTTTGAGCCTGACTCTATCTCCCGTTTCTTCGGGAATTGAGTCAGTGATTTTGGCATTTTCTGGCGTTGCTGTATTCATTTTCTAAAGCAAAAATAAAAATAAAATATTAATAATTATTTTAAATACGTAAAATAATATATTCCATATAATTTACTAAACAAAAGAAGAAGTTTATGCAAGTGTTCAAATGGTTATGAGGCGTGCAAATTGAAATAACACATTTAGAGCCATTCAATAATTACACAATAGAATAGGAGCAAATCAAAATGTATAATTATCTACATTTACGTATTAATTCAAATTACCTAACTTAATTTTCATTAGCTGTATTAGTGTAATACGCTCCCATTAGAACGGTTTACGGTTTAACAGTTTACGTGCTACGTTTACATGTACAGTTGTAACAGATTTACCTAAGTTCCTACGAAAAAAGTTTCTTACAGTACTGTAATCCCGGATTAGGTTGTAATAGTGTTTTTCGTTTACATGAATTTTGTACTAGTATTTTTACTCACATATCGAATGTGTGAATATTTTAGGTACCTAAACCGGATTTTAATAAAAACCGAATTCGCAGCCAATAATGGTCATCGGACTACCGGAGCATGGCAGGTGTAAGTTAATAAGTAAATACATTATACATGCGTAGAATAATTACGTAACTAATTTTTGAATTCCAAAAATAGAAAATAATTTAAGTTATTTTGACTAGTAAAATTCAATACGATTAATTGTCTGAAATCTTAATACTGAATATTATTGTCATCACTGAAATGGTAAACAGAAAATAAACAAGTAGTATTAAAATACGCCATACGGGTGGCTTCTATAAATTCTCGATGTAAATAATAATAGTTAATAACTTAACGTACTAACTTA
The DNA here is from genome assembly GCA_008086715.1 of Sitobion miscanthi. Lineage (NCBI taxonomy): Eukaryota > Metazoa > Arthropoda > Insecta > Hemiptera > Aphididae > Sitobion > Sitobion miscanthi. The sequence continues at coordinate 3,205,517 of CM017805.1, forward strand.
CACTAATACGTATCCTTCTATAATGATTAATTTCAATAATATGGTACTTCATATTATATCATAATAATATGTACATAATTTTACATTAATTACAATCTAAATCGAGTTAATTACTAATTGTTAAAACTAATATATATAATAGAATATAGATATACGTCATATTATATTCATAATCACTTATATATGTTTACTTCAAAGTACAAATGTATAGTAACTTCACTCGATACTGTTTATAAAAAACTTTTTTTTAAATAAGCTATTCGGCTAAAGTTCAAATTTATTGAATAACTGTTAATATATACATCGTTTTATTAGATAATATTACAGAAATATTAAATTGCTTAATATATTAACTATATATTTTGCTTATCATAGGTATACAATCCGTGTATATATATTTAAAACTGTAATCACTTTTCACTAGGTAAGATTAAATTAGGGATGTACGATTGAATGAACCTAACCGGATCCGGGAGTTTTGGAACGAAAATCGTATTATATTTTTTACTATGCACAGTTGTGTAAAAGATACTTTTTAAAATGTACAAAATTATTCAAGTTCAAATACGTTTTCTTAAAAAAAGTATTATTACATACCTATTATAGTTAAGAGGACGCCACATCCGCATGTGTTGTCTCCGTCTTACAAACGCGTAACATACCAAATTTACGCTCAGAAATTCAAGTGTTATGCCGTTAACTTAAAAACTAGAGCGAATCAACCTATTATAAAACTTGATGGTAAGAACATTATCTATGTTTTTTTGGAAGTTTTTTTACGATAATTCAATTTTTAAGTGAGTTATGAGCATTTTTAATTTACATTTATTATACACACTATAACGCACTTAAAAACTAAATTATCATAAAAAACTTCCAACAAAACACAGATAATATTCTTACCATCGAGTTTCATAATAAGTAGATTCACTCTATTTTTTAGCTAACGGCATAAAACTTGAATTTCTAAGCGTAAATTTGGTATGTTGCCCGTTTGTAAGACGGAGACAACACATACGGGTGATGGCATCCTGTGGCGTTAATATAGTTACAATTTTTTTAATTATATATTTCTTCATCATTTTTAATAAGAATATTTAGAGATTAAAAATAAATTATTTGTACTCGATTTATTATTTAATTTTTTATAATTAAGTTATTTAATATATAATATTAGATAAATTATGATAGCATCATTCTATAATTAGGTGTCAAATATTCAAATAAGTACATATTATTTTGAACTGTATTAATTATTTTATATAATATAAGATAGGGTAGAATCACTACCTAAAACTTGCTTTAAAATTATTATCATATAATTATAATAGGTATACCTACCTACCTAACATAGTTTTCTGACAAATGATAGAGTGAAATGGATAATTCTGAACATAAAATTTGCTAATAATACTATTTAAATACTATTTTATTAATAAACGGTGTACATAATCATAGAGTATAGTTATACGTTAAAGATTAATAATTATTCAGAGAAATGTATTTACCTACCTTTATTTATGTAGATAGGTACCTTATAATATATTAGGTATGATATTAAAATTGAATTTATTTTTTATTTTTTACAAAACATTTTGTTTCAAATATATGCAATACTATAAATTAAATCTAAGTTTTCATTATGATCAGAACAACAGCTGTAGTGTTAAAAAAACAATTGTCACCACCTTAACTAATTTTCCAAAGTAATCAAGTAATACTTACAATAGTTATTTCCTTCATTTTGTAGTTTCAATAATAGTAACAATGTTTGTCTATAATAGTGGTTTGAAAAAAATTAACCAAATTCAAACGAATTTTCAACAAACTCGTAGTTCACGGGTAAACACCACAATGGTATCGAAAAAACTAAATCAAATATTGGCAATTGGCATGTTAGCTCATAAAATATACTATATATCTGACAGTAGATAAAGAGAACAATTTAATGACCTATGGATGTATACAGAGTGAAGACATTTGAAATTGTCTGGCATTTGAATTTATAATAATATGATATATTACACTAGGGTTAACATGTTTTAATTTCACACGGCTAGACGGAAACAAAAAATTAATACTTTATGTTATGATTATTTATACAATTATTATTATTTGCTCCGTTCGTCGAATGAATAAGAATTTTACTTCGCCACAACCACCTGCTGCTCCGAACGACGGTTATACACAGCCATATTTTATTGTAGTACTTACGGATTATAATATTACGTTTCGGATTATGACGATCATATAGTACCTATTTACAAGCTTCTTACAAGCTATAGGTGTGATTTGGTTAAGGAAATTCGTTCAGTGTAGCATTTATTTTATAATTTCTATATGGTTATAATGTTTGGCAACTGTCAGTAGTCTTATATTATACTTGTGGGGCTCTTGCCTCTTGTTTCAACAGGTGGTTACTGCAGTTTTGCGTGGGTTAGGCGAGGTTAAGGATATCACCAGCACCACAGACAACGTTTTGAACCGATCGCGATGTGCCCATTTATTCCCGTCATTAATTTATACGAGAAAATCGTAAATTTTGTAAATGACGTATATTGCACATGGTCGCAGTCGTCGAGGGATCGGTTAGTACGGCATGGCCGGTTTCGGTTGCTTTTTAGTTTTTATTGTACGCGTTTATCGAGCAATACATTACACCGATGACATCATATTGTTGTCTGGGTGGATCGATCTCAACGGAGCATAAACTTGTTTTTTTAAGACTAACTGAATTTTATTATTATTGGACTAATGGGACTCGTCGAACCTCGGAATCACTAGTGTCACGCTGTACGAATGATGATGCTCTCGTATACGTTGACTTTTGTTTGGTATACGCAATAAGATACGGCGAACCAACCTATACACAATCGTGGGGTTTTCGCAGAATTCGACAAATCGCTGATGGTGTTCACCACGAATTATACTATACAAATTACGTTAATACAATAGTTAAAATATGCAAGGTTATTGCATTTATACCCCTTCTAGATCAAAAATTTGATGATAAAAACAAAAATGGCAGCGTAAAGGAAGCCAATAATAATCAAGTATACATGCGCGGGAATTTTGAATTTGTTAGCTTTTGTCAGCGTGTTTTTGATGATAAGAAAAATGTATGTTTGTGATATCCCTCTACGCAGCCATGTTGTTTACGATGATAAAAATCCGAGTCAATATGCAATAACCTGTTTATTTCAACCATGATTAATACCTAAAATTATTATTAGTGATAAAATTGTTAATTAGTTATCGTAATGTAAGCTAGGTATTATTATCATTGCATTTTGCATCTTGCATGTTATTCAAGTTTTTACTCACGAACTTTGTTTTTATTTGTGACCCCCTCCTACCATTGCATATTATCAAGAACACCATCGAGTTTTGTTTAATATAATTGTAAATAATTATTAACTATAATGGTGCAGGACTGAGTAAAAATAATGACTGGGCTAGGGAAATAGGTGTAAGGATAATAAAAACAGAAAGAACCGCTTTCGCTCTAGATAAGTTCTTAAAGTCAAAAGTATTTACCAAAAAAACTAAAGCAAGGCTGCACACAGCAATAATAAGACCCACATTCATATATGGGTGCGAGACATGGACTACCACAAGCAATATGGAAAGAAAACTCAGAACTTTTGAGAATAAAATATGGAGGGTAATATGTGGACCAGTGTATTATAATGAAAAAGGAACATGGAGGAGAAAGTATAACAAGGAGCTGCAGTTTGCAGGAAGAAATGGAGGCATCAGTAGTAAGTTTCATTTTATAATACTTCGGGTATAAGGTTAGTACAACTTGAATACATAAATACTTACCTAATATGAACATACTATTATGGTTAATAAACGTTATTGATTGCATATAATTAAAACCAAATTTTGAATTATTAATACTGTAGATAAATATTTGTATTGTACAATTTATTGAAAAACATATTTGTATGGGTACAACGTATCATACATCAGTTTTTAATATTTAATTACTTTTAATAATTTACCATGATACATCAATAGACCTAGTTATAACATAAATACATAGTGTTTAATGTTATTTTTAATTCTTTAGGCTTAAAAATTGGACAGGTCTATACTATAATAATATTGTCGTATAGACAACAACACTATCGTGTTGTATTAATTTTTACATTTATAATTATTATGAGGGGGCAGAGTGGTCGAGTGGACTAAGGCGTCGGTTGCCACGCGCACCGTCGCCGGTTTTAACTCGGCAACGGGTGGCATTTTTCTTCGAGCAGTCACGGTGTCCGAGGAGAGAGGCCACTTAAAAATGCTGCCAAAACAAACACACACGTGTTTAAAACTTACAGTACCTTCCTCCACAGTTACAGAGATGTTAATGACCTGTCGTCAAAGCCTCAACCCCCCCCCCCCCCAAAAAAAAAAAAAACTATTATGACTATACTTTTATCTAATCATAACGTTTTTTTATTACTTAAGAACTTTAGTAGGTATATAACTTGTTATTTGTACATTTAATTCGTTTGAAATATATATTTATAGATTTTTTCTCCATATCTATTATCTATCTTTAAAAATTGTAAATTGTTATCAATAATTTATAGCTGTTATTACATTATACATATTTATCAAGTATCATCAACCTGATTTCTGAAACTACCCTAATTTGCCGAATTTGATTTTTAGTTTTTTACCATTTACTCTATAAAAAAAACTTAAAAATACAATCAACCAAATAACCAATTTATTATATTTAATATTTATTTAGTTCAGGTATTTATCACTAGAAGAAACCCTTTCCAACCAGCTACACACACTTTTTGTTATGTCAGCATAATAGTTATATAATACCATGGTCTATGGTTGTTTTTAAATTGTATCACATCGCAAGCAACGACTATAATAATAATTTAGAAATGTATTTATTTAAGCTTAAAAATATACCTAATGATTTCAAAGTATGACAAAATATACAATATGAAACAGTTTAGGTAGGTAAACCTATTGTCCTATTATATACTAATACTATTATACACCTATAGTTAAAGGTATTTAGTGAAGCATAGAAAAAATGCAAATTTGCTCAAAATATATGATAATACTTAGGTATTGTTATTTTATTCTATTGATGTTCTAGACCTTGGAGAAATTATTCTTAGAACAATAAGACATAAATCAAAAAATAATCTCTGAAAATTCGAATAATTTAGATACTTTTTAATATATTTCGTATATTTAATGAGTAATAATAACTTTAAACTTAGGTTCATAATTACCTATGCACCATAAATTAGGAAGTATCTACTTTGGAATTCCAAACCAATCACGGCTAAATCAAATGTTTTAAGATTCAAACGCTTAAATAATAACCCTGTCGTGTACGTAAAAAATAACACGTTCGTATTATATTCTTTCTTAAAATGCGCATTATAAAATTTAAATACAGTTTGTAATTTTTTTTTTGACAATAAAAGTATAATGAGTAATGAATAGAGGTATAATTATGGGTATTCCAAATTTGTAAATTGTACACATTCGTGAAGCGTGCGGCTACACTACGATAACCGAGTTATTGACACGGTGTTATAGCTGAGCATAGATATCAATGGTAATAGGTAGTATAACAGCGGCCGGCACCCTTTTATTTAAAAAAACCATATGGGCTATTGCTTGTTGGGTAGTGTATATTGATTGATGGAACGTTGTATTATATTACTAGTCCATCACCTATCGAAATCAATTTTAATCTACAGACAACTTACAACGACGATTATATCCTAATAATTTATGCAATATTAGTGTCGAAAACAAACAAATTAAATCCAACGCGACGAGTGGCGCACGATGAATTAATCACGTCATTGTCCGACGTAGTGGTACTCTGAATCTTGTGGAACGGCGTACTAAGGAAATATTCGTTTATTACATATCCAGCTTCCTGCGCGGTGCCTATAGCTAGAAGTTAGAATCCGCGGTGTCGTACATAGACCCAATTTTTGGTCCAGCAACGACAATAACAAAAATCGCAACGATAAATTACGATCGGCTACAAGCCTACAAACGTAAACGTTTTTTTTTTGACGCACATAAATATAATATATTGAGTTGACACTCGATTGCGAAGAGACCGTGCGAGACGAAAAATTCAAAAACCTTTTTTCTTTCAAACGTAACTCATATCACTAAACGGGTACACGAAATTATCTCATCGCTGTGCCACGAAAACGTACCTATTATAACTAAATAGTATAGGAGGTACTTAACTATCCTACATCCTACGTGAGTTACAAACAACAATAGTACATACATGATAATAATGTAAATAAATAATAGAACGTTAAAAATAATACGATCGGGGCTGTTCGTACGGCGCCACATGTCTGACCGTTGACCTCAAAACACCAGTGGCAATAATTAATATGACAACATTTAACGGGCATTTATTATTTTTATCGGAATTCAAAATATTCATCCCGCGTCTCGTTATTAAATCCTACTCTCTTATAAAATGTAATAAACAGAAACGAACAATATTGCTGTCGGTGTCGAGTTTGTAATTTACATTGAGAACAATATTACTACGCGTGTTGGCTAAGTTAACGTCGTACTTAAACACTTACCTGCCGCGAAATCGGTTTTTATATTTTCGTAACAGTATGAGAACGACAACAGCGTTACGCGATGGTCGCCGTGGTGCGGACAGGATTATAACGCGGTGGTGTTGCAATGACGAAAACGAGTTCGAAACGCCGCCGCATCGCCAAACGAGACTGTTCGCGTTGCGCCGGTAGTACGCGACACGTGTGTGGTGGTGGTGTGTCTACGACGTCCGGTCGGCCCGGCGGCGGCGTGTCCCGTCGGCAAATGGCGAGCGGTGTGCCGAACAGTAGTGCGAGAGAGACGGATTGAGAGAACGGCATATCGCACGTACGCGCGCACGTTTGTGAATAAAAAGAGCGAGCGAGATAGCGACGGGTGAGAGGGTTCGCGGTGTGCTGGAGTAAAAGTGAGGGAGAGACCGAGCGAAAAAAAGAAGTAAACAAAACACGAATAATATAATATGCGTTGTCGAGCAAATTGAAGGTTATGTTTTTACTTTTTACGCGGGGTGGTCGAACCAGAGCGGCTGCGCCGGTTACCGCTATATTATGATACAACGAACCGCCCCCGGTCGTTGTAGTATTGCACTGTAAATTACACTGATTACAGTACAGTTCAGTGGCGCCGACGACGTGCTTTATACGATGATTATTATAATATTATTAGGTACTTGTGAGTTATTGGTGTCCGTGATCTTGCGATCTCATTTTTATCTGTCCGAAAATTGCTTCCCTATAAAGTTGAATACCTATCCCATGAAAACCGTAGGATAAAACCTGAATCATATTAAAACGTCTATGGTCTAAGGGAAAACGAAGACAAGGGATACCGAGACTCTAGAAATTAGAATTATTGATTTTCACAATATTCCGCACACTCGTCGATTAGTCGGAGTAGATTGTTTTCAAGATTATGGTTTCAATCCGCTTTGGTTATCATACCACAGAATAGTAAATAATAATACTACATTTATTGATAGTCAGTGCCGCCATCTACGCGAGGCGCCTCCCGGACGACCTTTTCTGTATTCGTTTTCTCTTTCACTCCCACCACGACTGCTAAATCGCGGACGATGTCGCCATGTCGGTCCACCAACTTACGCTCCAGAATTATTTGCTGGTTACGCTTAATACATAATAATATGTAGATATGTTCTCGTTAAATCTCGTCAGTTGTGACTTTGTGAGTCAATCGTCTGTAGACTCGTGAGTCGTAAGTGGAAGCCCCTAATCCCTGTTAACCTTATTTTTATCGGGCTATTAAACTTGGAAGATTTTACTCAGTAAAAAAGTTAAAAATAATTAAGAAAAATCAGAAATTTTTACGTAAAAACCAATTTTTGACAAAATCGATTTGTTCATTTAAAGTAACTCAAAAACAGATAACCGTACTTACATCAAATTTTGTCGCCATAATGCACAAGCAGTCCAGGTAACGTAGTTGATATCACGCAAAAAAAAAGATAAATCAAATTTTCACAAAATGTTTCTATGTATGTATGTATGTATTTTTCGTACAAGATTTAATTTTAAAAAATGTTTGACATTTTTGAGATATTTTAAGGCATTTGAAATTTTGAAATTTGAAATGTTTTTTTTTTATTGAAGAAAACATTTTTGCCGGGTCAAAAAAATGTATAAAATGTAATACAAGGTTCCTCATAGGTTAAGTTAGGTTATATATTACAATAGCAGTTCAAAAATATAAAAGATACCCATTTAGTTTTGAATTTTAACAAGCAAATTTCGAGAAAATTGATCAACGAAAATTTCCAAATTATTTTGTAGTTAAAAAATTATAAAATTTTTAATTTTTCGAGCTAAGGATTGAAAATTTAAAACAAGGTTTCATCAAGCATGCTCGTCCCCATTTTTCATTTAATAATGAATTTAATCAAATTCTAATTTGTGGAATATTTTAATATACATATTTGTAGTCTGAAGACTATATTTTAAAACTCTTGAGATATTTTATACTTTAAAAGTGTACTGTACTACTATGGTAATAACAACTTCTGTTTTTATAATGAGTGAAGACGGCCAGCCTATAATATTACTAAGTAGGTATATCTTATGATATTATTGTGATTAAAGTACCTAACTGATTTTAGTATTAGACATTAGTATCTACTCAAAGGTGGGCATTAACTTGTTAAAAAGTTATTTTTTTTAAACTTTTTAACTTAACTAGTTAATTATTTTTGTTTTTAACTTATTAACTTATTTAATTAACATTTTTATGATACAAAGGTAAAAATTCAAGTTTTCCTTAATTTGTTTTTTTTTTATTTTCTCACTATTAAACTGCGTATTTTTACTTTCGAAATCGTATTCCAACCAAATATTTTATTTACACATTAGCTGCAGCTGCATAGATAATAGTATATACTAATAATTATTGGTTGGTTAGAGGCATATCAACGGCTATCAAACGATTGAGAACGTTATTATACCTTTTTGGCCGAACGATTGAAAACACTTAAAATTAATAAAGAACTCATCGCTGACACAAAAAATACTCAAAAAAGATTACGATTGAGAACGAATTTACGTGCAACGTTACCATATCATTTATTTAGCTATTGAAAGATTCATGACCGTATGCATAAAATAAATATTCTTAAAAAAAGCCATCAATTAATAATAATAACTTTATACAAATATATGGGCACCTAACAATATGTAATATAAACATATGAATAAAAATGTAAAATAATATGTAGAACTTATAAAAATATGTAAATATAGATTAACGATTTTTTAAAAATGCTCACCTCTATTTATTCCTTTAATAATACTTTTATTCAAATTCTGATTTTAAGTATACTTGAAGACCATATTTTCAAAGTCCTGATAATTTTCTACTATTCAAGCAATGTCCTTACATACCAACTTCAATTTTTCAAATAAAAATCTCAATTTTTACTGTAAATTATTTAGAGGGCGATTCTCTTGAAAATATTGAAGTATCTAATCAAAAATCTAATTAGTAGTTTCTGAGTTATTAAATATTCATACTAAGGATAATTTATTATCCTTAAATATGGTTTTATAAAAATATAAACTATATATAATATTAGATGTAGGTAGTATTCGTTATACTTAAATCATTTTTACAAATTATTTATATTGATAGATCAATAGTAATACTGTAATAACTAACATTTTCAGATCATCTAAGCCCTCAAATTTACTTAGCCTATTGCCATAGGACATAGACATATTATTCTACCTTGACTAACTTACTATCGTAGCTATTTTCAATATTATTTCTGCTTTAGTTTCAGTTAGAATTTAATGACAATTAATATAATATATTGCTGGATTATTTCAATATCAACAGATTATCGTGCTTAAATTATCATTCGATTAAATTTGGCAATGTTGGAAAAAAATAAAATATCGCGCATTCTCAATCGTGTTACCAAAAATGCCATTCTCAATCGTATTTTAACGATGTCAACTATTCATTCAATTACGATTTTTAAGAATACCTACTATTAAATTTTGTTGATTTTAGATTTGTACCTACTAAACAATAGTAATATTAAATTTACATATCATAATGACTAATGAGTAAAATTACTTACTGATTAAATATATATTATAGGTATTCGCGTTACCTGACTTAACTGTGACTCGGTTAACAGTTTCTTATATATTATATTAATCGGACTACAATAATTTGTGCATTGTTCAAACTTTAAAGTCAACACTCAACACTACTAAGTACTAATCATATTCGTTAATGTATTCTATCTATTCGTTATGATCGCTCAATAACATCGTTAGACGTGTTGTTAATTAATACAGTGTATCTATAAATAACTTAACATATCAGTATATCCAAGGCTGGGCTTTAATGAGTTAAAAAGTTAAAGTTAAGTTAAATAACGAGTTACTTTTATTGTAGAAGTAACTGTCTTCTAACTTAAATTATGCTCATAACTCACTTAAAAATATCATAAAAAACCAACAAGAGAACACAGATAATATTGTTCCTTAAAAGTATGACAATAGGTCAATTCACTCTAAAATAAATACTGACAGCACCCTATTGAAACTAGCGAACGAAAATGTGCCATGTCGTACGGTGTGTAAGACGGAGACACATGCGGGTGCGATGTCCACTTAACTACGTAAACTCCAGTAAACTATATTTTAAATACTTTCACTGGCTCTGACATTGTGTATTTGTGTTTATCACCACATAGCATTCTTCGACGCCATGGATTTCGTTAATAAAATTCAGTAATGCATTAGCTTTCATCTGAAAAATGCATCCCTTTCGTCGTTTTATCATAATAATATAGGTAGATCAATTAATTGACACATATTTCAAAAAGTTTCAGATCAGATATAAAATAATCATATATTATATCAATATAGAACCATAATTCTACGATAATTATTAAACGATAATATCTTACGATAATAGTGGACAATATCAATAAAATAGAAACTTGATAACGATTATCGAGTAACAAAGCATTATATTTATAAATATTATGTATTTTGACATTTCCCGTCTTCCCGATCAAACATAAACTAATTACAGATTTAGAAAAGTATCATAATTTCTACACTCTGTATCGTAAATTCTATTACAAAAAAAGACAGTATTTTATTTAAAAACTCTGTATTCATTTCTTTTATTTTCTAATCTAAAACACCATTTAATATTTTTCTAAAACACAGATTTTCTAAAACTTACATATTTTAAAATATAGATTTTCTAAATCTTGTCATTCTAAAACTCAGCATTCTAAAACTTGATTTTTGAAAACATGCACCCAAATCTAGTAGGTCAGCATGACTCAGGGATGGGAAAGATTTTGTAGCGCCACAATTATATTTTTATTTACTTTTGGTCCGTTTTTGAATGTATTGAGGTGACTAACTGTCCATAAATGGAAATCCATTAAAATTTCAGGGGGCCTAACATTATTAAGTGGCAGTAATTTCACAAAATATTTCTGATGTTATCTGTAGAAGTGATTACCGTCTGTGAATAGCTTTAAAACGTCTATGCTGTTTATGCATTTTTGTTCATTTATCAACAACGTCCGACACCAACTAAATAATGACAATTAAAATAAAAATAATTATTGTTTTTCTTAGATTCTGTACCTTAATAGATGGTAAAAATGCAATTTCTTAAAAAAAATTATTGATTGTTTGAATATATTATTAACATACCTACTTGAAATTTGAACGAATGAAGAAAAAAAAGGGGATTTCCCGGTACGTGGCAGAACGCTTAAATTCTAGACACGTCAGATATGATTTTATCATTTCCCATAAGTTTTAGTTAAATGAAAATTGATTCCTTTCTGTTTAATCTGTGCTCGCACTGATCCCGGACGTCGTCCGATATTTTTTACGATGTTTAATTAATGATGATTTAGTGCTGTTCTCTACCGGTAAACTTTGCAACCACATTAGTTAATAGACAATTCGATAGAGGATGGTCATTATACTAAGTTTTCACGCGATTCGAATGCACACGCACTTGGTATCCTTGAGATTTAAATCGTATAATACCTATTAAGTGGTGTAACTTGTAATATAGGTAATTGAATATTTTAATGGCATTTAAATTAGCTTATAAGGTAGGTATTTAATAACACACTTTTAGTTTCAGAATTGATAATGTTTATTATATTATTAAAATCCATTCATGACTGAGTAGGACTTACCTATGATGAAATCATTTTGTCAGAGTAATAATATTTAGGTCAACAGACAACGGGAAATACTCTCACAGTTATTCGTTTTATCAGTAAGGACCATAATAATTTTACCCGCCTGCGTACATTTTAGTACCACGAAATAATATTATCTACTATTTATATATAGGTACGACTGCACGAGCATATTATCAGTTTTATAGTTTCTTCATTCTTGCATATGGTTCCGTGTCCTGAAATTTGAGTGACGGGTGTAGGTATACCTAAAATTTACCTATAGTGCATTGGCGGCGCGAAGTTTATTTTCCGATGAAGGCGGAGCATTCACCCAAAAAATTTTAGATTATGAGAGGACCAAAGGATTTAGTGGTTTTATGTTAATTTTAGATTTTGAGCGAGGTGAGTATAGTAATATAGCGTGCTGAATTATTATTAATCATCCAAAATGCAACCACCCACCACCCACTCACCTATTTTGGTCACGAAGCAGCAGCTTCAATAATAACTACATCGCACTGCCACTGTATAGTGACTTTATTTATAATCAGATAATCTAGTAATTTATATGGATTATTACTAGCTATATTAGGTAGACTGTATCGGGGGACTTTACCCTACGTAAAATGAATCAATCTTTCTATTATTCTCCGTCTTGCTTCAGTTGAAATATATAGATAATGGTATAATATAAACACAATTACAACAATTATTTTATGATTTTCTACTTCTTAATTCTGGACATATTTTTCATGTTAATACTAAACACTAGATGTAGATTCAACTAATGCTTAAAAACCGACGTCGGACGTAAGTCCAATATAGTTAATATTGGTATTCGTCTTAATGTGTTAACATTAAAAATAATATGTTCAGAATATAGAAAGCAAACCATGAAAGTTATCATTGTTATTTGTAATTGTGTTCATAAGTATTAAACTTTATGATTTGTTTTTTTTTGTTTTAGATTATGAGTGGAACGATGAATGTATTGATTTTACAATGTGTGTTTTTATATTTTTTTTATATTTTTTTTTGTGTCTGTGTACACGATAAGTAGTCGAAATAATGCTTCAATTTTCAACTTCAGTATCTTTTTCGATTGGAAAGTGAATATCATTGATGCATTGGGGAGGTCAAAATTTAAAATTCCTAGTAATTTTCAAAAGCGCTAAGAAAAACAAAAGAAAAATTAAGGAAAAACGGGAATTTTTACGCAAAATCGATTTTTCACAAAATTGAATTTGGTTTTTGTTGTAATTTTAAAACAAATGACCGTAGATACATGAAATTTTTAGTGGTTGTTTATATTTCCATTTTCTATACACCATACAATTTTTCAAATATTTTGACTTATTTTGAGCTGTTTACGGACATTGTCAGTTTTTATTTTTTTTAGTTTTTTTTTCTATAAATATCAATAAAATTTTAATTGTTGGGAAATAAAGCGTGAAAATTTAATACAAGGCTCTTGATATATTTTTACAATAGTAGTTAAAAAATATTAAAAATACATAGGCACAATTTTTTTTTATAAGCATTTAAAGTTAAAATTTCGACAAAATTTATAAAATTTATAATTTAATAATTATTTTGTAGTTAAAAATTTATAAAATGTTCAACTTTTATAGCTAAGGATTGAAATTTGAAAACAAGGCTCTACGTAAATAGGTTATATGTAAATTACTTTATGCACAATAATATCATCAAATATACTTATTAACATCATAGTTTGACTGACCGTTTTCGCTCAGAATCGTTTTTCTTATACAATGATATTATATCATTGAATTCAAATTTAACACCATCCATTACAGTGACCCACTTGTAACCTACTGTACAGCAGAGCGACATCCACTTACCCACCTTTTAAATGTATTTGTATTTATAATTGAAATGGACAATGGTCCAGTCATTTTTGATTCTATAGACCTGAGATGGGCAACTGGCGGCCCATTTTTCACTGGCCCGTGCTACATTTCAATTTAGTTTATAAAAATACAAAATGTTAAGATTTTTCTTATTTTATTTTATTATATTTATAAAATTATGAAATTCGATATAATGTTTATCTTAAAAAGTAGATATAAATTCTTAACTAGTATTGAACTATTAAATGTAAATTATATTATATTATTTATAGGAGTATAGACGTATAGTTAACATTAGGTTGTTTTTTTTGCTTTCCATGTTTTCTGGCCCGCTTGATTTTCACACATTCAAAATTGGCCCTCTAGTAGCATTGAGTTGCCCATCCCCACTATAGACTATAGCGAGAATTTCAGGATAAACAAAGAAACACTAATTTATATATAATATATTATATAGATTATTTATACAAAAATATTGCTACATAATATTATTTGGAATACTATAGAAACTGTAAATTGATCATTAATTCAATTGACAATTGATTAGTTTTGAGAATAATTTGCAGTAGTGTGAATTATGTGATTAGTGATTACCTACGTAAAATATTAATATTCATACCTCGATGTAAATATGTAATTTTATATTATATTAGATGTAAATGAAATACATTTTTTTCAAGTCATGTTATACTGGGGTGTGGACAACTGGTCAGATTTAATCAAATTATATTAGGGAACGTTCACACGAATTTTCATATTATTTTATCAAAGCGATGTTATTATTATAATTCCTAACACGTGCTGATTACTAATTCCTACATAATTATACTTAACTAGGTACCTACCTACATAATTAATCTGTTTTTGTAATCATAAAATATAAGTAACAACAATATACAAACAAACTACGTATCAAATTAACAGTATGTTGTTATAAAACTCAATATTATGTAATAATACCTATAGTATTATAATTATTTCTATGTTTTTGACTTTGAAATGACGTTTAATTATAATTTATATAGTACCTACCTTCCGCACGGAAAAAACATAACCGTTATTTGTATACTATAAAAATAGTAGGATTGACTGTATTTTATAATAAATTACTAAGGGATAGCTATACGGTCAGTCAGATTTACTGAAATATATTATACCTAGTCATAGTTATTCAAACTAAAATATGAAGTCATTTTTACTATAATTTTGTAGTGCTAAATACTTTTTAATTTAGTTTGCTTGAAAAATATTTATAGTTATGTTAAAAAAGACTTATAGTCTATAGACTATAAGCTTAGTGACAATTACTAAAACTAATTGAGTATTTACTATTAATAACAGTTGACAGAACTACAATTTGAAATAACTACAACTATAAACTGTAGTACTTATTCCTAATTGATAATTTTTTTAGTAATTTATATTTAGGTACTATTATTTATAGTAGGTAGGTAATTTGCATTCAACTGAATTTTGGATTCTGAGCGGAGCGATGAAAGTATTGATTTTACAATGATGTGTGTTTTTTTCTTTATTTATTTTTATTTTTGTGTATGTCACTACCGTTTGGGGCAGTAAAACTGCTTCAATTTTCTTCAACAGTATCTTGCTCGATGGGAAAGTGAATCTGGTTGGTGCTTCAAGATGTAAACATTTTCAAAAGCGCCGGGAAAAACAACATAAAAATTAAGGGTATGGGAATTTTTACGCAAAATCGGTTTTCAACAAAATTGATTTTGGTTTTTGGTATAACTCTTAAACAGAATGACCGTAGATACATGACATTTTCACTGGTTGTTTATATTCACATTTTCTGTGCACGATAAAATGTTCAAAATATTTTGATTTGTTTTTAACTGTTTAGGGTCATTTTCAGTTTCCAATTTTATAAGTTTTTTTTTTCTATAAATATCAATAAAACTTTATTTGTTGGGTAAAAAAGCTTGAAAATTTAATACAAGGCTCCTACTATATTTTTACAATGACATTTGAATAATATTAAAAATCCTTAGTCATAGTTTTTTTTTTAAGCATTTAAAGTTCGAATCTTGATAAAATACGGAAAAATCACGAAAATTATCAAATTATTTCAAGTGGAGAGTTCATAAAAATTTTTCTTTTTAAATCTAAGTTTGTCTTCCTTTATCAAAAAAAAAAAATGTCTCAATTTTTATGAGCTTTTAAAATTCATATTTTTACAATATTATATTCACTTGATTTCTCATGTATTGGATTTGTTATTTTATTGTTATTCAAAAACGAATAACTGTGAATACATAAAAATTTCACTGAATGTTTATATTTTCATTTTCTATACACCATAAAATGTTGAAAATATTTTGGCTCTTTTAAATTTTTTTTCTATAATTGTCAAAAAAATTATTATTGTTGGGTAAAAATGCGTTAAAATTTAATACAATGCTCCTGATATATTGTTACAATAGCAGTCACTGTAGTGGATGGTGTTAAATTTGAATTCAATGATATAATATCATTGTATAAAAAAAACGATTCTTAGCGAAAACGGTCAATCAGCGTATGATATTACCAAGTATATTTGATGATATTCTTGTGAATAAAGTAATTTATGTACAACCTATTTACGTGGAACATTGTTTTAAATTTTCAATCCTTAGCTATAAAAGTTGAACATTTTATAAATTTTTAACTACAAAATAATTATTAAATTTTAAATTAGATAAATTTTGTTCAAATTCGAACATTAAATGCTTATTAAAAAAAATTGTGCCTATGTATTTTTAATATTTTTCAACTGCTATTAGAACGAAATATCAGGAGCCTTATATTAAATTTTCACGCTTTTTTACCCAACAAATAAAATTTTATTGATATTTACAGAAAAAAAACTAAAAAAATTGTAAACTGACAATGTCCGTAAACAGCTTAAAAAGAGTCAAATTATTTTCAAGATTTTATCGTGTATAGGATATGCTAATAAAAACATTCAGTGAAATTTTCAAGTATCTACAGTCATACGTTTTTGAATTACAACAAAATAAGAAAATCGTTACATAAGAAATCGAGTGAATATCAAATGTTGTAAAAATATGAATTTCAAACGCTCATAAAAATTTAATTTGATTTGCTTGTAGACATTTTTTTTTGATAAAGGTAGACAAACTTATTGGTAATCTTATATTACATTTTCAAATCTTAGATTTAAGAAGAACAATTTTTATGAATTCTCAACTCAAAATAAACTGCTATTTTATGTGATTTTTCCGTATTTTGTCAAGATTTGAACCTTATAAATAGAAAAGCTTATAAATAAAAACTGTGACTAAGGATTTTTAATATTTTTCAAATATCATTGTAACAATATAGTAGGAGCCTTGTATTAAATTTTCAAGTTTTTTTACCCAACAAATAAAGTTTTATTGACATCTATAGAAAAAAATACTAATAAAATTGAAAACTGAAAATGTTCCTAAACAATTCAAAACAAATCAAAATATTTTGAAAATTTAATCGTGTATAGAAAATGCAAATATAAACAACCAGTGAGAATTTCATGTATATACCTTCGTTCATTTGTTTTAGAGTTACACCAAAAACCAAAATCGATTTTCTCAAAAACCGATTTTGCGAAAAAATTACCGTTTTTCCTTAATTTTCATTTTGTTTTTCCGGGCGCTTTTGAAAACTATTGGGAATTTTAAATTTTGACCTCTCAAAAGTATCAACAAGATGCACGTCGAACAAGATACTGAAGTTGTAAATCGAAGCATTATTTCAACTACTAATCGTGTACACAGACACAAAAATAAAAAACACACATCATTGTAAAATCAATACATTTATCACTCCGCTCAGAATTTAAAATGACCAACGACAAACTACAGTTCTTAACTAAGATATCAAGGCACTCAAAATACTGTAAATTTTAAAACTGTTTAAAATTATTATTATAACTATTACATGTAATGGATGATGGCGAGTATAAATACAATTATATTTAAGATTTAATAGCCAATTACAATGTGAGAAAATAATCTAAATATTATCTATAAAACCGGAATTGTATATTAGGACTCAAGTTTTAGTGAATTTAGATTCTCTTTATTATTTAATTTGTACTTAGAATTAATTTAAAGCTAAATGGCAACTATATAGTATCTACTATCTGGTATACTGGTAAATATAGTATTAATTAGAATACGTCTTCCTGCTATAATTATAAATTATAATTAATAAAATGGATAACTGGTATTATACCACGTACTTGATGAGTAATGATAATATACTAATACATTATAAGACTGCACCTATTATACTTTTAAAATAAGTTTATATATTTCCTGTTTGTTATTTTACTGCACACCTAGTTTTTTTTTATAGAATGTCTTGCAATTCGAAATAATCTAATTTTAATCACTATGAAGAAATATTTATTCTTCTACACAGTTCTTAACAAATATAAGTTTTTTTTAACTTGGTTAAAATTATTTTATTTTAAAATATACCAAATTTAAGTATAGAATTGTATAAGCATAATTTATATTTCATAATTAGGCAATAGGAAGTACAAAAATACAATTAATTGTAAATCATAATGTAAATGTTACAGCATTAAATATAGGTACTAGGTTATTAGCTTGCAACAAAATAAAAAAAAAATTAGTTACATATGAATAAAACAATAGTCTTCTTAGATTAAGTTGTACATATCAATAAGTTTTAGAAATGTGATGATTTTGTTGATGTTGTCTTGCATTGGCCTTCAAAGAGGTCGTCAGGCATTTCTAGGCTTTTTCTGGTATCTTTATGGTTTTGACAGTAGACTGCAAGGAGATACTTGACTGTGAGGGGTTTTGCACATTACAGGGTCTTCTCTGTGCATAAGATGTCCATGGGACATCTTTGGGTGACCAGCTATACGTAGTCTGTTGATAACTATACTTCATCTTTGCGATTTCATGTATGGGGTTTGGGCTAGTATACGGTAATATTTTTTATTCTTCTGAGTTTATTATTAGGTGTACGCCGCCATTAGGATTTCCATAAATTGGTACGATAGGTGCTGACATTCCTATGGATGTCAATGAGTGAGTGAGGTGCGTATATCAGTTAAAGGGTTATTAAATGTTTCACGAGCTATACTTTGTCGGGGAATAGTAAGTTCCTACATGAGAGTAGCAGGTAAACAATTACATGCGTTAGTTCCTACACGGACATATGTAAGTTCCTACACGATAAAAACTAGGTGCGTATGTTAGTTCCTACACGGTGGAAAAAGGTACATATGTAAGTTCCTACACGGCGAAAAAGTTAATTATGTATAAACGAATTTAAAAAAATAAATATATGATGATTAAAAAATATAATGAAAATCGCATAATGCAAAATTTTATATTTTATAAGGTTTATTTCTATAACTTAAACATTTAACATAATCGTATTGATTAATTTTGTTTGTTATATAATCTGAATTTATGCCACAGCACCAACAGGCGTATCGTTTTAATAATACTCGGTCCAGCCGTAGCTAATTAATATACACTCAAATATACTTCATTTAAAGCAAAACGTATACCCACGAAATTACGGGAAAATACGACAAGCTATAAGCTGATAATAGTATCCCGATATAGGGCGAAAGATAAAATATCTTATCTATATTTTTTGACATACATAATATTTATAACTTTTTATTACCTACGAATAAAAATCATACACCATATTATTATATTATATTTTTTTGTGCAATGCGCTATTACGATTTTTATTATTATATTTTTTAATCAACATATTATTATACAATATTTATTTGGGAAAATGCGCTATGACGATTTTTATTATATTTTTTAATCATCATATATTTATTTATTTAAATTCGAATATACATATTTAATCTTTTCCGCCGTGTAGGAACTAACATACGTACCTGGTTTTTACTGTGTAGGAACTTACATATGTACCTTTTTCTATCGTGTAGGAACTAACGTATGTATTTTGTGTACCTGCTACTCTCGTGTAGGAACTTACATTCACCCACTTTGTCAGCTTTTTCAGGTGACAGGTGACCAGTTCTCCTAGTGCCCATACAAACCATAATATTATGTTCTTGTTGGCTTTTTCAACGATGTTGCTTGTTTTAACTATTAGGGTGCTAAAGTGCAAGTTATATTTCAGATTTTTAAGAGCGCTGAGCGAATCTGTACAAATGTTAATGGTCGAATCGGCTGTTGGATGGTAATAGGTGGACTCCCTCGAGGAGTGCAAAGAATTCCGACGTATAGATACTGTTATGGTCTGGTAGTTTGTACGATCAGGATTGGTCGCTGCTTATGATAGCGATCGCAACACCTGAGTTGTTTTTTTTACATACGGATTTTTCATTTTATTTTGATGGACTTAAATAATAAAATAATAGTAACAAGAGATAGATAGGTAACTAAATATGTGTATTATATCTTAGTGGAACATTATAGAAATCCTTACCTAGTCGAAATACAATTATTATATCAGAATTAAATATTTTTGAGATTCTTCAGTCTAAAAATCGGGAAACTCAATTTGATGTATAGTAGATTTGAGTGCACCTAGTCATTACTCATTGAGTAGGTCGCTGTAATAATAATATAATCATACATAATATATATGTGTTAAATTTAAAATAGTAAGTAACTACTTATTGATCATTTTGTTCATATGCATCAACTTTAAGATATCTTATATTTTTACTTCTAAATTCACTTATATACATTTATTAAAATACTTTACATTCATATTAGGTTCTAAGTAAAAATACATAGTTTATTTAACAATTTTTTCTATTTATTTTGATATTTTTTATCAAAATAGAGCTTATATAATATAAAACAACCATACAAAATTAAATTAATAAATTAATTAACACACCTATTATTACATAAAAAGAGCTAAGAAATAGAATTCCATTTAGTTGAATATTTTACCATATGGTACTTTGCGGAAAAACTGATGAGTGATTGACTGAAATGCCATCCCTAAAGCTGATTCAAATGCAGGTTGAACGTCCTTCAAAATCTCTCTCCAATTTTGATTCATAAACATGTTCATATTATTTCCTAAACATGATTATTTTATAAATAATTATACAGTATACTAAACATGCATGTAATAAAATATATTATATCAACCTAATAGTTGATCTCCATTAAACAAATTATCCAGCTGTATATAAAGTCTCGATGTACTAAATTTTAATTCCAAAGATTCTAATTCCATGTATTCATCACCTTTCCTTGTAACTGGTTTACCATTTATGTCAATCGATACTTTCAATGCAGCTAAAATTTAAGATTAAGAAATTAGATTTATTTACATTTATCCAGTTGCATTGTTTGCGTATAATAGGTATAACAACAGTCAACAAACTTACCTAAGGTTAAATTGCTTTGTCCTTCGCCTGTTATTGGTAGAATGATGATTTTTCCTTGTATATTATACATGCCTTCGAGTACAAGTGGTTCATCAAAATCAGCTTTGAGATTAAATGTATAATTGTTTATATTCGATCTGAAAGTACAAACAAATATATGCGTATGCTATTACTTAAATAATTCAACTAAAAAAATTCCAGGGAATTCGTTCTAATGTATATGCGTAACGAGCAATGTGCAGGACGTCCGGGCAATGTGAACCGTGAATTCAAACAAATAATTTATAATATTGATCATTAATTTTATAACATTTTACCATATTTCGCATATTTTAAAACAATTATAATAATAATCATAATTATGTAACAGTTACGGAATAACCAAAAGTAATATTATTGTTTTATTTTTATTTATAATTTTATCTAAAGAATGTTAACTAACATTATTACTTTATTTTCATTATAAATTTATAATTTTATTATTACCTATTTATGAGCACAAGATGGCACTTGGAATTGCATAGTCCTTTATTACTTTCCTACACTTGCATTTATTTGTTTTTTTGAAAAGCTGCATACAAGTGCACCAACCATACCCCTGTCCTCCTAAATTAGAAAAGGAACTGTAACAATTCTACAACAGATAACAATTTACGATTGGTAAAAAATTATCTGTACAGACCGAAGACGTACCAGGTAAACCAGGTAATTAAATTTCATTGCGAAAGGCAACCAGCTCCTTTTCCAAACTATGATTATATTATTATTATAACTGTTTTAAAATATGCGAAATATGTTAGAATTTAATACAATTCATGATCAGTATTATAAATCAATTATTAGTTTGAATTCGTGGTTCACATTGCCCGTAACATAGCATAGATATTAGATAAGGTATCGAATGTACCTCGTAATTTAGTAGGTCACTGTAATAGGTGTGTAATTAAATTTGAATTAAATAATAATCGATTCCATATTATGAAAAACGAGCGGAGACGGTCTTTCAGCCTATATTTCTAAGGATATTTTATTATATACCTATTTATTATATTGCTATTCGTAATAGGTACAAGGTATGGTTATTTTTCGCAAATATCAAATCACAGCATACCTACATTATATACCTAGTAAATAATAATTATAATATTATTTCATACTAGACTACTATAGCTGTTATTAACGTATGAATCAATAAAAAGTAAAGACGTATTGAAGAATGGTGTGAATATATATTATATATTTTGAAAATTGTATTGTGTATAGTAAAGAAAAATATAAGTAGGTAGTAATGAAATGTTCAAAGTCCTTACAAATTATATTTTTTAAATTACGCAACAAATTAACTAAAGTCGTTATTGTCGTTATTATCTAGTTTTGTCGGCTTTTGAAATTAAAATATCTGTAAAAATAGTGTGTACATAAATTTGAAATTTGACGTTTTTAAAAACAACTTGTGAAGAACTTTGTGAAACTGTGAATCCTTGATAACACAAGTTTAGGCTTCAAATATTTTTTATTAAAAATAACTGCTAATTTGTCAAAATTTGAAATTCAAACACTATAAAAATTGTGCTAGAGTATTTTCGATAGTTTTAGTTTGCTATTAGAACAACTTGTGTGGAATTTTCGATGTTCTACCTAGCTAGATCCAATCCAATTTGCTATCACGGAAACGGCTGAAAGCACCTTCAAAGTTTTTTTACAAGCATTAAAATTATAAGCATTTTTACTGCTAAAGGTAAGTTGGACACACACGACACACACATACTAAAATAAACTTAATTGTAAAACTAATAGCGCTCCGTAAAACGCCTAAAAGTTTTTTTAGGTAAAGAATATTTTTATAAAATTTGGCATAACTTACTTCATTGATGTTATCTTAATAGACCCAATATTATGTATATAAAGGTCCTTGAAGCTTAGTTTAATGTCTAAGGGACCATTAGATGCACCTTGATTTATAATATCCATTTGCGATATTATTAAAGGATCAATTGGTATTAGCCCCAAACTTGGTATTCCTAGAAAACATAAAAACAATTTTACCTTGATTCGTTTATTATTTATCTATTAGAAATGGTGAATTCATCTGTAGAGTTAAATATTTTTAAATAATTATTTAATAATAGGTTTTTAAAATATATATGTATTAGTGAATTATAATTTTAAAGTTTGCTTAACTTTTGAATTGTGTTTGTTTTTTTATTATAATTATTAAAAGTTATGACGTTAATAACAAATTAATTTGACAAACTATTATTTTATGTATTTTCTAGTTTCAAAGTTCGATAATTTAAAAGTACTGTATAACAGACATATAAACTAAAGTAATTTTGATATCATATTTATTTAAATATAGGTACTTATTGAACTATTAAAACTTTTAAAGGTTTTTAAATTCTGAGCAAAGTAAATTAATT
The DNA here is from genome assembly GCA_008086715.1 of Sitobion miscanthi. Taxonomy (NCBI): domain Eukaryota; kingdom Metazoa; phylum Arthropoda; class Insecta; order Hemiptera; family Aphididae; genus Sitobion; species Sitobion miscanthi. The sequence continues at coordinate 3,229,466 of CM017805.1, forward strand.
AGCTTATTAGTTTTTGAAACACATCTATTATTTTTATCAATTTAGTATTTTTAAGATGCGGAAGAGGTTGATTTCCTGACAATAATTTTTTATTACATTTACAATAATTTTTACTATACATAATCAAAAACTATTAACATTACAACATTTACAACAATTTTCAAGAATTCTCTTTAATGTGGGGGTTTTTTAAGTACACCCAGAATTAACCTATGATAACTTATAATTACATTGTAACGTTATACTATATTATTATAAAAATACACCAATAAATATAATATATCTACTATCCCGCGGCGAGGTGAGCTATCGAGAGAAGTGTCCTTACCAGGTATCTGAATCCTGTTTGATTTAATACAATATATATGTTTCACATTTTTATTATTATATACGTAAAAAATAAATAAAATACAAACATTATCTACAGCAATTATAAATTTTGTTTTAATGCTATAAATGTACTATACTTTAAATGATTATAATATAGATATCGCGCACGAAAAATATACTACAACATGAACACGTTAATCTTTATTTTTCAACTATATAATATAACACCTATACCTAAGTACTAGGTATTATGAACTGTGAAAGTATAAAAGTATAAAAACGTTTAGAGGTAGTTAGAGGCGTTTTCAGTATTATTTTTTCACATTTTTATACAGATATCTATTAATTGATTCGTATTGAGAATCTATAAGATGATAAATGATCAGAATTTTGCCATCAGATTATGTATAGTACCTACAAAATGGTTTGGAAATTTCAACTGAAATTAGTACCCCGTATTACAAACACAATAATGTATTGCTATTACAATGGTAGGTATGTTGTTATGTCGTGCCATCCAAGCGGAAATACATGATTCCCACTATTATTAAGTACTAACGTGTACCTATTGTCCTATTATGGGTAATTTGTTCGGTGACTAAAATATGTGGTTTGATTATAATTTAGACTTTAGGGGTATTAAAATATTATTTTCTTCATAATTTAATTATTTAAATAACATTTTTTATACTGTTTATAGTCACAAGTCTTTAAATTTTTACCAGAGTTACGAGTCGTTATTAGTAGTAATGACATGAACATCACTGAAAATCTTTATTCATGGTCAAGTTCAAAACACAAACATCTTTGTAATTTATTAGTTTATTACCATGTGTAACCATGTGTTAACCCGTAGCTAGCTCATTGCAAATTTTTGGTAGAAGAGCGGGTAGAAGGGCCGAAATCGGCGGTAATGTTATTCCGTCCACATTACGTTAACGGGCACCTTGCTAATGTCATCACGTACCCGTCTTAAGTCTTCCGGCGTTCAAGGCTATAAAAAATGTCATATTGATTGCTATCAGTGTGGCCGGGAGTCTAGGTTCAAGGGCTTATAAAAAAAGTTTTGTTGATAACAATCTTCATGACGTTTTCAAATTGTCAAAAATGATAAAACATTTTCATAATTAGATGATAATTTAGGTTAATAACTGAACAATATATGGAATTTAACTCATGATCTGAACCATTTTCAATCAGATTACCTAAAATTGTATTTCGATTCGTGTTAAAAAAAAATGTGTTGAACATATTCCAATTCTTTGGTCGAACAATGACTAATGTTAACACAAGTTATTAAAAAATGTCTTTACATTATTATGCTGACCGAATTCTGTAACGCAAGGTAAATTTTAAGGACACGTAGAAGGAGACCACGGAAAAATATTACTATACTGATAATTTTTTAGATTTAAGTCAGAAACATGGCCATGTTTTATATTTTTTTTTATATACATCAATATTCAATTAAATATTCTTAAAAGGTTAGCAGCATGTTAATTGTGTAATATATATTTTTTTCTATAATTTTACATTATTGATTATTCACGTTGTACAACTGTATTTGATTGATTTTATATAATAATAGTTAAATGTTCATAATAAATTTATTTTATTTTTTATAATTGAATAAATATCATAAAATAATGAGTAATGACCCTGTTGAATGATTAAAATATAATTATTATTAATTAACAATGGTTGTTATATTTGACTATTGTTTAAAAACACATATTTGCTTTTGCTTTATTTAAACTTATATTTGAAAAGCAAGTACCTATAGGCAATCTTATATAATATTTATAAAATAAAATAATATTATGTCTGTTTATAATAATAGTTATGGTATGCATTATAATTAATATTAGATATTAATAAATTAATATTATACCTTTTAGGGTTACTGCTTACAATACATTTTATATAGGTAGGTAAATTATAATATTGAATTAAATGTACCTTAGGAGTTAGGAGATACATTGCCGAACTTGTCTAGGTATTAAACGTGTACATATGTTACTTGCTAAGTTAATTTAATTTAATATAGTTATAATTTGTTTTTATAAATAAAAATTCTAAGATTGAATTGTTAAAACTAATATTATTACATTTTTAAAATAAATTAAATCAAGTATTTTTGAGTACCTAATTTTTTATTCCTATGATAAAAACATCTGTTTTATTTTTAGAATAATTTATCTTTGAATGTATTTTTACGATACATAAAAAAATTACTGAACTTTATGCCTAGAGCTTTCAATAATGTTTTTTTAATTAAATGTTTGGGCCAGTAACTCAAAATTAATAAAATACATTTTTTTGAATAAATTCAAATTTTTGCAAATTGGCAGTTATAGGAATAGGGTTGATGAATTCTGATAGTTCAGTGTCTCATTTTTCCTGGGAACTACTGATACAGACAAATAAGCATTTTAATTTTACGATATTTTTATGCATTTAATAATTAATATCTATTATTTACATAACGTGTTGAAATTAAATAAGTCATTGTTATCTCTTAAATTCTTTGGTATGCAACGGAAACAACTATATAATGATGTGTTCCGAACGTAACCCAAAACACGTATTAGTTGGCGGTTTGACTTATATCTTTGTATAAAGTTATGATGATAACAAAATAGAATTTCTCATTTAGTACGAACATTTTACAGTTTTTCGTACGCTAAATTTTTGTTGTCAGACCGAATAAAAAAATATGCCTTAGAAAATATAGAAATTAGAAAATGATATATCATTATTTAAATAGATAAAAATTTAAATAATGTTACCATAATGGTCCACAATAGGTATGTCATAAATATATTATACAATATATATGACTTGTGTATAAAGATCTTAGGTAGTAATTTTGACTCACCTTTGACTAAATGCGGTATGGCCGTTTGCAATGCTTGTTGAATACACGAGTTGACGCCAGGGTCATCTTTTTTGCACGCAATGAATCCTTTAGCTGAGAACAATAACAAAAAAAAATTATAGTATCTTTCTAATCTAACTGTATAAATGTGAAATTAAAATCTCTTTACAGGACCAACTCTGGAACTACTTATCAGATCTTCTTGATTTTTTTTTTAAACGAAAGAGTATATCACGGAGAATGTTCTTATGAAAAAAAAACTTTAGGAAAATCCACGGGAAAAGTAGGAAATCTAGATGTAAAAAATACAACAGTTTTGACATCTGTTTAGAAATATATAAACTAAATAATAAAATAAAAATTTAGTTTATTGTTGCAGATTAAAATAATAATAGTGTATTATATGCTGGTTGCTATTGCAGGTTAATCGGGCATGTTTGCTGATTTTTATTATTATTTTTTTGTCAATATATGTCTTTATATATCAATGTGAAAATGATCTATGGCCTATGTTCTCGGAAACTACTGTGTGTCACACGCATACAATACATACAAGCGTGTCTCTCGGGTAATTATATATTCAAGATGATTGATGAAATTTTTTAAGTTTTGAACATCATACACCGAATATTAAATAAACGGATTGAACAAAGTTTGAATCCTATAAAGTTGGTACATATTTTAATGAGCAACGCAGTGAACGGGATCAGCTATAATATATTATATTCAATTAATGTATTTTTGAGTCCTTGAACTTATACACATAAGTTATAATATTGGCTATTTCCAACTATTTCACCTGAGGTAACTTTTGCCCGGGAAACGCCGGGAAGGACAGCTAGTTTATATATATATATATAAATTAATGTTTGTATGTAGATTAGACCTCTGGGAAGAAGGGTAATTTAAAAAGGGTTAAATTTGTTTTTTTTTTATTCATCGGATTAGATTAGGTTAGGATTTTGTATTAATTGATTATATTAATCTACCGTAAGTGGAATTAAGTAAAAACGACAAACTTGGTATAACTTTGATACTTTAGAGTTAAATCATACAGTTACGTACAAACAGCACGGGGACCGCGACCTACCTGACAATATACTGCTGCGAATCAGAATTTAGTTATTTATTCCAGGCAACAGAAAAGTTAAGATAAGGTTTGAACACCATACACCCAATATTAAATAACGAATTGAACAGAGTTTGAGTCGTATAGAGTTGGTACATTGAACGGGCAACGAAGTGCACGGGATCAGCTAGTACAATATAAGTCACAGTCTGAACGAATTAATAAATACATCATCGGCGGTCGTTGAAAATATGAAATATTCTGTCCGAGACGGACTGCAGGATGACAGTGTCATAATATATTATGGGAATAGCATAGGTGAAGTCGAGTAAGGGTGGATAGTAGTTATATGTAACTGCAGATAAGGGTAGATATCAGCTCTACGGACGTGTCAGGACGGTATAATATTCAACTTACGCAATTTGACGACGGATGCGGTGATTCGAGTCGTTTTGGAAATCACGCACACCAGACAGCACAGGGCGACCAGCGCGGCGTCACGTCTCATCACAGCCATGGTATTAAATAATAATTAATATTAAATAATACGCTTGAATAAAATGGTGTTGGTCGGGCTGGCGCGGCGGTGTTCATTCACGCGGTGCAAAAATGATATTAAAATGTAACCGTTGGACGACAAACTTGGATCTACTGATGCCCGACCGTCGACAACAATCGGGTATATATATATATATATACGCACACACATACAATAGAATATACTTTCGATTTTTCCATTAGGTATACCCACCCATATTGACCCACCAATACCGAGTGCGTGTGTTTGCCATTATATCGGTGTGCACGTCTTGACCTTATAAGTTACAAAAAATGTATTGTGTTTCATTGTCATGGGTATACACCCGACAGTCCGGTTCTAGTATATAATGATGATTATTATTTCAGTTCGGCTGAGTGGCTTCTGAAATTGGACAACTAAAAATATAATATGTCCAGGAAGACGGACATTCGGATATTATATTCAACAGTAATCATACTATTATTCTCATGACGTGGTTTTGTGTGCCATACTATTATGGCTGTACAATAATTAATGACAATTCTTTATCTCTATAGCAATTAAATATCTTTTCACATTCCTAGTCCAGAAAACGGTATTCAAAATATTTTTCAATAATAGTATTTAGTCAATATAACTAAGCTTAGTAAGCATCAGGTATTGAGTGCTCATTAAAAGAGATAAATTCGTAAAATAAGTGTTCTAATTAAATACTTCCTTATTCTACCTACAACAGAGCCATAAGTCTTTTAAATTATCTTTCATCATTACCTACTTTAGAATAATTTATTAAGACTGATTATATGCTTCCATTAATGTTTATTTTTTATTCTCTGAAAATAAAAACTAACCCATTTTATTTGTTTGTAACTATCCACTATCCAGTACACATAATTATATAATATGTTATTTATAATTATTAATTACATGCATGATAATATTTTAAAAACTGCTGTGCATAAAGGAAATTATTTCACATTTTGTTATGATTATAAATATTTTGTGAATAAAAGTGAAGAACACGTAATATAACCATATACATTCAACTTAATTCTGACTCTATTGGATTTAGACATTTTTAAAACTATATATTTATAACTAGAACGTGTGTACATCATTATACTTGACGTATTGGGTTTCATACAAATATTCATTTAATTCGTAAAGTTTTACATTTTAAACGTCAACACTTAAGAAGCATTCAAGTATCTATTCACTGTACAATTTTATTACAAGAACACGACCGTTTAAATATTTGTTTATTATAAAAATATATACAATGTAAGATATATATTTTATATATTATCCTATTTCACCAGTTAATACAAACTACTACGCATGGACTGAGTAAGTAAAGTATACTAAGAACACATTACAATTTCAATAAATATATTTGTATAAGAAATTACTGAACATAAAATGCATAATCCTTAGTAGATACATTAGTAGGTACCTACATTATGTAGTTATATAATTATTTCTAAGATCCTGTTTATGTTTTTTTTATTATTACTTTAAATAAATACTATTATTTTTTTTCAAACAATGCTACTGAAGATAATATATTAAATTATCATACATTACTATATAAGTAGGTATATATGCATAATATAGGTATTCAGTGTGTTAATTAATTGGAATATTTGCGTTAACCCTTGTTAGTTGTCCATGATGTACAGCTAATATTTTAATGCAGTTTTATTTAATGTGATGTATATGCCTAATGGCCTCCCAATTACCATTATTTACAAAAAAAAAAAAAATGTAAAATATTTTTTGATTTAAAAAAAATTGATTACCTACTCTTATAACTCATGTATTATAAACCTGATACCGGTTAAAATCGATAATTTAAAATGTATCTCCCCACCACGTGACTTTTACTTACTTCTGTAGTTATACAATATGCAATGTTAGCACATGTTTACCAGAAACCAATAAAAAAAAATTCAAAAAAATATATCGAAATTAATAAAAGAGGGAAAGTAGGTAACCGCTCTGCTGTATTTAGTAGGTACGTCTGTACAGTATAGGTGACGTTGCATACGAAAAACGATTCTGAGCGATGAAGGTCTGTCAACCCATAATATTACTAAGTATTTTTTTATGATATATTAATTATTCTAATTTATTTTACTATTAGTTAATACGGTAAGTTGAATTAATTTTTGCCAAAAACATCCTATTTATTTTATTATTATTTATTTATTATTGTTATTCATTTTTGAGTCCTTTCAGATTTATTGTAGAACGGTGTGAATAGTTAAATTGTATAAATAGGTAATACCTTAAAAATAATCTAAATGTTTGGTATGTTTTGTTGACTGACATGTAGAAAATTAATTTAGCATGTTTTCTTAAAATTTGATATAATAAATGAACGTAAATTTGCTAACTTATACTTTTATTCGTATGTAAAGCTCATTTCACAGCTCCGTGTTTGGGACACGCACGTTTTTCACCTTACATTATTTGGGCACCATCTGACGATTTTTTTCTAAAAAATATGTTAATACCTAATTTCATTACAAAAATCCTTGACATATACAACTGATTTGTGTATTAGTTCACGGAGATCATTTTGAAAAATATTATAAATAAATAAAAATATTAAATACAATATCAACGAGTAACGTGTTTGTTAGTTGATTCGCATTAGCTATCTATTAAAAAGTGAAAACAAAACGTAAAATGTTAAAATTTGCAATATTTTTAAAACAGCTCTCATTTATTCAAAATTTAATCAATTTAAACATTTTTTTTTATATATTATTATCAGTATGTTACTCTATAAAATAGCTATTTTGAAATTTTGAAAAACATTTGGCGGAGACAATAAGTATATATTTCATTAAAAAAACGACACTACAATATTTACGCTACCTAGGTAGGAAGGTACATTATGAATGAGTACTGACTGAAATGGATTACTGACTTTGTAATTAATCAACAAACTTATGTATTAAAATATATGAAAAAATTGGTTTTTTTTGTTAATTAGTTATTTATGAAACGTGTTTACTTACTTATAATAATAAAAAGTAATTTTAAAATATTGAATATTTCTATTTTCAAGACAAAACTTTAAAGAATTAATATAAAATAGACATTAATAGTATAATGATATAATAAATTATTATGTTCCAATTAACAACAATAGGGTAGGTACATCAACAAATGTATTTGTTTACAATACCATATATTTAATACAAATATAGATGTTAAAACGAATTTGAACCACAGAATGAATGATACCTTCTAGCATAATAAACTAGATTTCCTCTTCTTTGGGAAAAATATACTACCTAACGTGATTGATATCTTTTTAATGTTGATTCTGAAATCGTCATAATTATTATTCATTAGAAAGCAAACATTTTAACCAAATTAAAGAGATTTGTATAAAGCTGTTGTAAATTGAATACGTCCCTAGGCATATTTCTAAAACCATAAATGTATTAAATAAAAATATCTAGTTATTTTTGGTTTACTTACTGTATAGGTACTTTTAATCAATAATTTACATAGTAATTATAAAGCCTTAAAAGTGAGTTAGTATAACTATAGTTTTACTAGTTATCTACGTGCAGGTGTTCTGAAGTTAAGATCATACTAAATTATTCCATTGTTGTAATATCAATGTAGCAATCAATTTAGCATCTTACAATAATTAATAAACAACCGAAAATGGGGACATCACAGCTAGCACAAGTAAGTAGTGTGTCGACATTATGAAGACACATAGATCAGCATAATTGTAAAATCGATGCACTATTATACGTATGCTTGAAAGTTGAAACACACAAGACACATATTTCTTGAACCTCAGTGCGCCAATGTTAACCGTATTGATTCAATAAAGAATTATACTCGAATGTCAACACCTAATTATTTCCTCTTATATTTGTCATATTTAATTTTAAAGACCTTTAAATCATTTTTAACTAGGATTATCAATCACACAATGCACACAACTTCGATATACTGTGCACTATACTTATGGCTATAAATGTTGTATTATTGCTTATGACTTATGAGTTATGGACTATGCAGGTGCTTCTTTAAAACTTGTCTATATTTTATGGAAATTACTAATTGTCAACAACACCATGAAGGTTTGTGTTTTAAGATTCTGATTCTGATTGAGTGATATGTTTTCATCAGGTACCAACGTTATTGTAAAATTATCATAATGTTTTTGATTAATTATAGTGTCTACGAAAAAATACAGATATTTTCATAATCTGTGCAAAGATTGACGGTGGGTACCTACTGCTATTAATTATTATTACGCTCTACTAGAATGAAAAATGGTAAGTACTTATATAGCAATGATCTATGAGTATGTAAAATTAAAATATTATATTTATTTTTGCTGTAACTATATATAATACAATATAATATATTAAAATACTGTTTATTATGTTAGTTTATAGATTACCTACCTACGTAAAAATATGAATATCAAACGCTCATAAAAATTTAATTTGACTTTCTTGTAGACATTTTTTTTTTTGATAAAGGTAGATAAACTTATGGATAATCTTGTATTACATTTTCAAATCTTAGATTTAAAAAGAAAAACTTTTATGAATTCTCAACTCAAAATAATTTGCAAATTTTTGTGATTTTTCCGTATTTTGTCAAGGTTTGAACTTTAAATGCTTATAAATAAAAAATGTGACTAAGGATTTTTAATTTATTTTACTGCATTTGAAATAATAACCCAGAAGAAAAAAAATGTCTTCAAGAAAGTCAAATTAAATTTTTATGAGCGTTTGAAATTCATATTTTTACAACATTTGATATTCACTCGATTTCTCATGTAACGATTTTCTTATTTTGGTGTAATTAAAAAACGTATGACTGTAGATACTTGAAAATGTCACTAAATGTTTATATTAGCATTTCCTATACACGATAAAATTTTGAAAATAATTTGACTCTTTTTGAGCTGTTTACGGACATTGTCAGTTTTCAATTTTTTTAGTTTTTTTTCTGTAAATATCATTAAAATTTTATTTGTTGGGTAAAAAAGCGTGAAAATTTAATATAAGGCTCCTGATATTTCGTTCTAATAGCAGTTGAAAAATATTAAAAATACATAGGCACAATTTTTTTTTATTAACATTTAAAGTTCAAATTTTGACAAAATTTATCAATTTTATAATTTAATAATTATTTTATAGTTGAAAATTTATAAAATGTCAACTTTTATAGCTAAGGATTGAAAATTTCAAACAAGGTTCCACGTATATAGGTTATATATAAATTACTTTATTTACAATAATATCATCAAATATACTTGGTAATATCATACGCTGACTGACCGTTTTCGCTCAGAATCGTTTTTTTTATACAATGATATTATATCATTGAATTCAAATTTAACACCATCCACTACAGTGACCCACTTGTAACCTAATGTACAGCAGAGCGACATTCACTTACCCTCCTTTTTTTTATTGACCTTTTTGTAGCTTCGGCGACGTGGGCCATTAGCTTTTAACATTGTTACATTTGTATATTAAATTAGTTTTTGGGTGACAATTTGGTTACAATTATTTGAGGAGGACTTTGTGACTTATGGTGTGACTAAAGGTTTCTTAAATATATTTTTTAATTTTGGTGGTATTGAGGAATGACATAACTTTTTCGGGTTGACAGTCGGGACCAATTATTTCATGAAACAATTATAGTTTATCATTATATTAGACAAAAATGTATGAACTAGATATCAACAATATAAACATAAATTCTAAATCCTGCTGAAGATCTACACTGTTGAACAATAATTTTGCTCACAGGAATCACTGCTCAGGATTAAAATTACGAATCCAAGATTTTTCATATAGTGAAAAATTGGATAAGTTATTCGTATCCTTCTCAACTTTAACACTTCAGAAATGTGTGATATGAGTGTTGAAGTGTCTAACCGTTTTCATATTTATTTCACTACGTAAGAATAAATAGAAATGACAAAAACACATGCCATGACCCCCCTGGACCCCCCCCCCTTTAATCTTTGAGCTTGTATAGTTACTATCGTATATACTAAATAGTATGTTATAGATTTAATATATATTTTGGTTTTTAGAAAAACAAATAGATTCACGAATTTATTAAGAATTTATTTATTCAATGTTCAATCAACCTAGAATTTCATCGACTTTATATGGGGCTTTCATCCTATATGTATTTATAGAAATGGGTATTAAGTTTTAAAATGGATAGGTACCTACATATTATATACATATATTGTGTAGTATTATTATTGTGGGTGTATTTAGACTAGTGTTATTGGTACACTGAACTTGTTTCATACAACCATAGCATACCTATTAATAAGGATTCAGTGGTGTCTAGTTTTGGTGTTCATACCAGTTTGTGATTTTTCGACGTTATTAATATCTAATTATTACTATAATTAAACTTCATCTTTAAAAACTTTATATTGTAAGCAGAAATTCATTTTTGGTATTTTTTTTAGTGAAGTTGAAGTATAATAATTTGGGACCAAAATTAAATAAAACAAATTATTACAAAATCGAGTTGATACCCAAAGTTTATTTGTTCAACACTAAGTGAAAAAAAAAAAATAAATATATATAAATTAACTTATTAATATACATTTGATAATATAGTTAAAAAGCCTAATGATTTATTCAATAAAAATTTGGTTATAAGGTACTCTAGCAAAGAATTGTTGTGCAACTCCAGAAAATGCGGCAGCCAAGGCGTTCTCAAAATTGATTTGCAATTCAGCCAATATATCTTTCCAATTTTCATTTAGGAACACATTCATATTGTTTCCTGTAACATAAAATATGGTATTATACTTACGTTCAGAGTCACATATGATATAGAGTTAATTTATTACATTGAATTAAAAATATTAATATATGTATATTATACAAAATACATCATAGGTACATGGAATATAATATCAATATGAATTAAAAAAAAAATTACTGTAAATTTACAGAAATTTATGTCAAAATAAATTTACTAACCAAGAGCTTTGTCTCCTTTGAATAAGTTGTCTAATTTCAATTGCATTTTGGTAGTGGTAAACGTTAATTTAAGATCCTTAATATCCATATAGGTGTTTCCGTTTTTTACAACGGGCTTCAAATAAACGTTTATTTTGGCTCTGAGATTTTCTGTAAAATATAGCTCAAAATTAACGATTTCTTTTTAAAAACCCAAAAAAATTTAAAAAAATATGTTTACATACCAAGGCTAATTTTGCTAAGTCCGTCACCGGTAATTGGTAGGATGATAACTTTGCCTTTGATATCGTAATTTCCATCGAGCGTAATTGGTTTTTCAAATTGTACGTCCAATGTAATATTATTGTTATCTAGATCAGCACTGAAATCACAGAAATTATTTATTGTGTTGATTTCAAAAATTTAAAAAACTATGTTGTTTACACTTACTAGATTTCATTAAATTTGATCGTCCCGATGTTTGATATGTCTAAATCCCTAAAGTTGAGCTTAATGCTGACGGGCCCAGTACCTTGGTCTATTCCCAATTGCGTTATACGAAGTGGATCAATTGGGTATAATCCCAAACTAGGCACACCTGAAATGAATGAATAAGTAAAAACGTCAAGGAACAAAACGTAGTACACAAAATATAATAATATTATGTAACCTACCTTTTACTAAATGTGGGATCGCATTTTTCAGAGCATTCTTTATACATTCGTTTAACTTTGGGTCGCTCCTTTTACACTGCACAAAACCTTTTGCTAAAATATAAATTAAAACATTTGGTTAGGTTAATATGTATAGTACATACAAATTTTAAAATAATATTATATTATAATGTATAGAAGAATGGAGGAGTCGCGCAGAAAATAAATATTTTCCATCCAACCTAACTTTGCTGCATTTGAACACACCATTTTCTAACTAAAAATAGGTGACGAGTATATATTATGTAGATATATTATGTTCAATATCGATTATGGAGGTTTCGAAACTAAAAAAAAAATATAATCTGTTTTGTAGTTTTAACTTTTAAGAAAAATCGTTGACTATCATATTTGAAAATAAAAAGTTTGTTTGAGTAAAAAAACAATAAGCTAATAATACGAATTATCACAATAATACAATATAAGTTATTAACTGTCATAAAAAAAAAAAAAAAAAAAACAGTAAAATATTATCAACATAGGTACCTATTTGATTTTAAATATATTGACAAAATGAAATTTTATGTTAAATCGATCGCATATTCGGATGTATACTTTAATACTATTATACGGATATATTGTTTTATATAATTTAGAGGCTATCACGAAATAGATAGCTTAGTTAAAAAATTACTTCGATTATTATAATATGTTGTTTTTGAAAAAAATTAAAAAAGTTCATGTTCTTTTTAATTATAATTTTGTAAAGAAGTATTTATTTATATTCATCTTTGGGTGATTATATAAACTTAAAAATGTAATAATATATTTTTATCATGTCAAATTATATTTTTCTAGTATTTAACTATAGAGACTTTGACCTGGGAACCTTGAAGCAATATACCACAATTAAGGGGGCTGAACGTCACATATAAATGTATGTCAAGACTTAAAAATATTGAAATATTAGTAACCTTGTAATACAATCCTAAGTTGCGGAAATAAAATAGAAATAAAAAGATTTTATAAATAAACTAGAATATTTTGTAAAGTATAATATATTTATTATTTATATAATAATTAAATAGTTAATAATAAAAATATTTATGTTATATATATTAAATATTAATATTATAATAGGAATAATGATTAAACAATAAAAAAAGTTTAAGGTTTTATTTTAACAAACAATATAGAGATAACATTTTAGTTTTTCATAATATATTTTATTAGAACAATAAAAATAATAATTGTCGGATCGTTGTTCTGAATAAATTTAGAATTTGAATGATTTGATTGAATTAACGATTTTACATTTAAATAAATATAAGTACTTATAAGTATATTATTTTACTTTAAACGCATGTACAGTAAAATATATTTTAATTCATTTTTAATTTTAAATTTTGAAAAAAAATTATAAACTTAACATAAATATATTTTTAACACACATATATATAAATACAGTTAAATGTTTTTGACCGATTTTTTGCAAGGTTTTTGTTGTTATGGTTACTTATTAACAAAAACATATTTATAATATTAAGTAGCGTTATATACATTTTTAAAAAATAGTGTAACTTGTAATTTCATTTGACCTTGAATAACTGTATAGGTTAAATATGACAAATATAATATAAAATTACATCTCAGTAAGTCAGCTATCGTCGATATCTTACGAAAATATTTGTCTATCTTAAAATATGACCAGGGAATTTTTAGCTAATTTTAACTTTAACACGATCAAATTGAATTGTTCTTGGTTTAATCATACACTGATATGCAACGTAACCTATGGCACATATTTGTTATGTCAATACTTGTTTAGTTTTCATAATTAAGTGTATGATTCAGTTTAGTTGTACTGCATTAGTTATTTAAAATACGTAATATTTGTGTACCTACGTGGATTTAAAGTGTGCGTTTTAAACAAAACTAAGTAACTACACTATATTTTTTCTATGGATGAAAATGTATAGATTTTATCAATATATTCTAGCTTATCTAATCGTCCTGTTTTTGACATATTATGATGGTTTCTAAAATATTAGTTCTAAATGTTTAGAGAATAATTTCATAATGATAATTATCAATTACTATTTCATACGAGTGTAGTGAATTAGCTAATTTTTGCGCAATATACGTGCGTGCATAAAACTACAGCTCGAATTAATTTTAAAGGAGTAGTTGTCCTATGATTTAGATTTTATAGCTTAAAAAATTTAAACGATCTTGAACATTGCTCTTTCGAAAAAATATTTTGTAATTATTACTCAATCAAACACTTTTATATTTTGTGGTCACTACTATTATAATTACTATTATTTTAAACTTTGTATTCTAAATTATAATTGAACAACTGATAATTTACTAGCTCCACATTTTTACAACTTGATAGTAATTACAGTTGCACACACGTGAAATATTTAATTGCATACTGGTAAGTATCACTACATAGAAAGAAATTGTAAAAACTAAAATGTTATGATTTATTTGTGTACAGGTATAATTCATAATCGTACAATTGAAATATTTTAATATTCTTAAAATGTTATCATAACGTCTAGCAAAATACAGAAAAAACTTATGAGTGAAAATAATTTCGAAAATTATCTATTGAGAAATTAAAAATAAAGAAACAAGTGTAATTTGGAGGTATCCAACCAATCCGTTTCTATAGGTGGAATACATTTTTATTCTAAAGCTGAATTTTCGGAGAATCCAAAAATCTCAAGTACCTACAATATAATATTATGTATTGTATGAAAACTATTTCAATTTTCTTTTTAAACGTAGTGTTACTCGTATTGGATTTATGTTCAATACTCACGTAATTTAACAGTGGCTGGGGCGGCTAAAGCGATCCCAAAGACGCACACAAGACAGCAGGCAATTTTCGTAATATTGGCCATCATATTGCGCGTGTGTTTTTGGCGAAGTCAAAGGAAATTTCTGAACGCTCAACAGAGGGCTACGCTTGATACGATGCCCGGGTACACATTGACCAAGCGCGTGCGGTACGTCCATTTTAATGGATTTACAAAGGCATCGTCCCCCCTACCTTTTGGCAACTGTCCTCCACATTGCTACCTCTCATCTACAAAGCTGCCCAGAGTGTAGACTCTACCGGAAGGCAGCCGACTTCGTCCGTGTGTGAACGAGTTTTTTTAGCCTTGTATATGCGTACATGATGACCGGCAGAATTATTACTTTTGTTTTTCTTATTATTATTATTACCATCATAATTTTGCAGCCAAATAATAACGATTATAAAAAAAAACACAATTCCCTTTAGGTTTACACAAATATCATAAGATATTATGTCTGCAATTATTTAAGGATGATTTCATTGATTGTTTCGAACTTTCTATCGAGTAATCCTAAGTCCTAATCGTTGCCGATTGTGAACATGACACTCAGGTCAAGGTATATATAGTATATACCCATTTAGGTATGCGAATCTATAACTTTACACGCTCGTCGAAATTTTCTTTAAAGAATGACGTTGAAACATGTGTCACTATACTTAAAACGGTCTATAGAAACATAGAATAAAAATTATTGAATAACGATTAAAGCCAGTTTCTTTAGTATGTATTTAAAAAATAACAAAAGTTGTTCTACAAATAAAAATATGATATAATTAAATAAACATAACACGATAAAAGAAACTTTAGAAACAAAAATTAACATTAGCATTACATATTAATATATTATACGATATTATGTTTAGACATATCGACTTTTTATGATTTTACGTGTTAATACAAGTAAGTTATTTAAAATCTACAATTTTAACATTAGTTAATTTAAAATAAAATACATAAGTTTATTTTAAATAACTAAACGCGCAACAATTTGTTGTGAGCTGAGTCGACTGGGATTTATTTTATAAAATTAAGTTCTTACTTATAAATTATTTTTTGATAAATTGTGTAAGTTTGTGTATTATTACTTGAAACTTGAATACAATTAAATTCTTACTACGACTTAGATATCTTTCAAATTTTCAATTTTTTTTTAAATATTGATAAATATATCAATTTTTTTAGTATTTAATTTCCTGACCACATTTATGGGCTTATGGCACAGTATAATATTATAAAACTCTTAAATTTATTTGAACTATAATATATTTCAGGTATTATAAACAAGGATGTAAGGTTTACAATATTCATTACAAGGTTATTCAAATTATATTCATTGTTTATTAATATATTCTTTCAAATTATATAAGCGAGTAATAAAAATGTTAAAAAAACACTATATAGGAAACCGAGATTTGCTGAACATGCGTGTATCGTTGAGTACTATGCCATCGGCTTAATTATTTTTTATTTACATATTCAATATTTTCGAAAGGTGGAACAAGAAAACGTGTTAAAACTTTATAAGAAAATATGAAAGAAGTCTCTCGCCGTCGACGACACTGGTTTTAAATTGTAAACAATAATAATGCGATTCTAACAGGTGGGTGTAACGAGAACTCTGCCGTGTCCAATTTAAGGATCTCATTAAATATATATATAGGATATGAAGGTATACACGATGCATTATAAATAATTACACACGATGGGTTATAAGTTATAACTATAAAAGCATTAAAACGCGGCCCGTGTCAAAAGCGCGCGTTACTGTATTGCTTAATACAACGTGTCATAAAATCGATCTGTTGTCATGAGACTCGATAATGCGAGTCGACGGACGATTTACCAACCGTTGATTCGATGCTCGGTTTTGTAGAAAATCCGTGTCAATAGCAATCGCCGCGGGGGACATAAATATTATATTTTACCGTTGCCGCGTGTTTCGCCGATATGCTAACCATCAGGTAACGACGCCCTATGTCGGCGAAACGAACGTCGACCATATTATTACGATGCAGAACGATTCGTGTGCGGAAAAAAAAGCCTCCCCAGCACATCGACCTCGCACTTGAAACGTCGTACGCGTGCAGTCGACCACACACCGCGGCGTACAGTAGGTTAGGTATATACCTACGCTATTTTTCGCGATCGGCGTGTAACCGCAAACGGGAAGAGTAAACGGAATAGTGTTTGGAGACCTAGCCGGAGCGGTTCGAAGACATCCGGGAATGCATTCCGACGGGCACGCGTACCTCTCGACGTGCAAATATCGCGGGCGTGTGCCCATCGCGGGACGTCGAAATATTCGTGATTCGATTCTGCGTCGAGACGATAACATTGTTATTATTATTGTGTACCGCACCGGTCCGGAAGAGGAAATGGCAAACATCGATTCATCAAACGTGCCGTCGGTCAGTGTCGGCGTCGGCGCTCGCGGCGGATGTGTTGACACTCGCGCGGTCTGCAGGTGTTATTGGCACAGCGGCGATAAAATAAGTATCCGCCGGCGTACGTATTAATAACGATATTGTTATTATATTATTATTATAATATATACGCACGTATGTTTGCCATCCGCAACTATCTGTCGGAGCGATTTCATAACGACGAATAATAATTTATTTAGTACGCGCCGCGCTGGTAAAACGTCATTGCAAGACGTATATTATTGTATTTCGAGTGAGACTGTGATGTCGATATGGCGAGATGAAAAAAATTTGAAAACGACTGCGAAAACGCAAACACGACGACAATAATGTCGTATGGGGTAACATCGCCGGCGCGAACGGATATTTTATGTGGAGCGTGTAAAGTCCATAAATCGGTTACTTATCTCTGTTAGCAAATAATACGTCGTCTACATAGGTGTGTAACATATTATTTACAATTTATACAGTATGACGTGCATACGTAAAAATGTCGTTTATTACATCTTATTTTTGAAACGCGATGTCCGAAAGCCGTGATGAGTCGTCTACCTAATTATTACGATATGTATTTTATAGAGAAACCATAACAAATGTAATAATACAAAGTTATTAAAAATCATAATATTTTTTAGTTTTCCCAAGCTCAAAATAAAAAAACCTGTATCCACCGTCCGGAAAGACATTGGAACATTGGATCACTATCGTGTCTTTTATAAATTGAAAGGAAACAAATAACTAATTTTGTTTAGCCTTATATGATATTATTTACTCGTTCTTTAAAGTAGGTAGTGAATTATGCCACCTGAATACCTGATGCTGCTATGATAACAAGCATGACGAATTAAACGCTATTTACGTGTTCATCAAAGTCATTACAGCTACGGATTACGAGTGTAACATTAATAGAGTCTTACAAATTTCAGATGGATCCCCAGACAAAGACATGTTCGTGTCAAAAAAAATTTAATTGTTGTTTCGTGTTTCTTAAAAATATGAGTTAGTCGATTTACACTGTTAATTTATGTAAATATTTAAATAGTTGATAATTTTTTAGACAGGACTACAGGAGGTGGAGCATAGAGGAGTTAAACGAGGACAAATACGGTGAAACATACGTGGAATGTCTGCATAAATAATATTATTATATTATAATATATACATATTTATAATTATTTATGTATTATAATATATAGGATGATCCATATATGTAACGTAAGACACAAAAAACGTATAATATTTTAACGTATTATATTTATAAATATTGTATTATTTTTTACATAAGTTTAAGTGGTTAAAAACAAGATTTTTTGAAAAAACTAAATTTTTTAATTTTTATCGTAATTTTTGAAATTGTTTATTATTTTTATGACAAAATTCATTGTTTTAATACCTTATGGCTTATTCCAACGTAGAATATTTTTTGGAGTATTTCGATGTACAAGGTGTAACAGAATGACCTGACAAATGAAAAAATTTTTGTTCTAATTAATATTTAAAATTGTTTTTTCAATATAATTTATAGACACTTGCGATACAAGCACAGTATATCATTTTTATTTCTATATTTAATACTGCAAATAAAAAAATTGAGACTTAATAAAATTTTTCAAATAGCCAATTTGTAAATCTAATTTTACGAACATTTTGATGGTATAAACGTTTATTAAGTCAAGGAGTTTATTTTTTACAATTTTTTAAAATATTAAATATTTTTTTGGAGTAAATTAATTCAAAACTTTTTTTTAGATATTGTTTTTGTGAATTTTTAGACATAAGTAAATCTCAAATTATAATTTGCATATTTTTTTTCA
The DNA here is from genome assembly GCA_008086715.1 of Sitobion miscanthi. NCBI lineage: Eukaryota > Metazoa > Arthropoda > Insecta > Hemiptera > Aphididae > Sitobion > Sitobion miscanthi. Next base: position 3,249,015 of record CM017805.1, read on the forward strand.
TACTAACTATTATCGATTTTTAATTTTTCATCTGCCATGTGTTTTTGTTACATTCTGTGTATAATAATTGAATTATGGGCGAGTATAGCTTATATTTTATAAATATTTAATGTTTTGATGATGAGAGATAAATGTTAAAGAGATATTGGGGGACAATATGCTGGAAGTTCACTACTCAACTTTGTGTTGTAACGAATTGCAATACATTTATTATGTAATAGAAATATTTTCAAAAACGTTATTGTTTTCTGATATAATGAGTGCCTTACGTCCAATGGACGACTCCGTATATATTAAATATACATCATTTGTACTTACTATAAAAGACACCCGATTTATTGCGGGATCTGCCTGAAGATGATCGTGGGTACATAATATAGTGTGCTTATACTTAATATCGTACGTGTACACACACTGCAGTCGATGTGCAAAACGTGAAAATATTAGATTTATATCGGGGCCCGAAAACTGCAATCGTTGCGAAATTTTTTTCCGCATACCTCTACCTAAAGGTAGTCGCCCGCATAATGCGAACACTGTGAACGCACTGGTGACACAAAAGGTTAGGTCTTTTGATATGATACACACCACATCGTTTCGCTGTTTATCGATCCGCATATATCATGCGATCGGCAGTTGGGGGTAGCCAACGGTATAGTGTGCAGTAGCAGCGAAAGTGTAGGTATTATGATATAATATACGATGTGAACCGTCTACCATGGTCGGTACGTACTCGGGCTGCTGGAACGATATCGGTAATCAGACGTGCAGCCCGAAGGGATGGTATGTTATGATTAAATAGCGTTGGCAATTTAAATCAGATCAAAACATTAGTAACGCCCGTCGGGCTGTGTGACGCGACTGTCGAGACCGAATTGGAATTAATGTCCGACGTGCTTCGACGGGGGCCCGAGTCTTGTCTGCGGATGAATAATTCTACCACCTATACGACTATAGCTGATGCACACGATGATATCGATTGTTGAATCGCGATCGATATGCTTACAGGTATTGATACATTCCCGGATTGGAGCTATGCGTGCTTTTATCGCATTTAATAAATTCGATTATGCTCACGTCTCGGTAAACACGGGCAGCTGACTACAATTCGGCAGATAATAAAGGGCGCATTAGTACATTATTAGCACATTGGCGTATCGTCGGCATTCAACCGCGATATCATAATATCAATAAACGAAAACGCACAAACTGTGTTTGAGATCTCGCGAGTCCGTGTATATAATGATATGCAGACCGACTAGTATAACAAGAACGGCCGGGAACGTTCAGGCATATGTGATATCATTACATAAATCCGTATACTCGCGACACATTTTATACACCGACTTGAATGTCCCAGATTGTTAATCCTAACCTTTGTCGTCCTGAAATGTGTTCCATCTATCCTGGAGTAAAAACGAATTACATTTCTATTACTCTACCGGACGTGATAAAATATTTAGGATTAAACCTAGATAAAACCTCGATTAAATCGACCTGAAATAGTGGCACGATCTGCAGTTATGACGACTATGTGAAAATGCATCTAATTTGACTACATCATATTATTATAGTGACATCCAGAGAACGCCACGACACACGACACTCCCATATTTTATAAAAGAACATTTTTACGAATTTCTTAGGAAAACTTATAGATAGGTACTTAATGGTTAAAATAGAATATTTTCCCATTGTAATTACAAAATATTCTCTAAATAATGTATAGTACAAAATTAAATGTGAGTCACGCACTCACGCGTTGTGCTTGTGGCTTTAGATTTTGACGAAAAGTTTCAGGGATTTTAATGATTAATTTGAAAGACGTCCAATAGGTGGCATCGAATAAAAATGTTTAAATATTTTTGTTAATTACATGTAATTTAAACAATTCAACTGCTATACTACTAATAATAACTAGGTAGTGCCGAATTTCAAGATTGTTCATTTTCATGGACGGATATACACATAAATCAATTAGTTTACGAGGTTCTTATAAACTTGAACCGAGATACACCAGTCACCAAGCATTATATTCAATCTACCACAAGCGGATTTGTCCACAAAATAAGGTACCATCGACAAGCCGGTGAACTGAGGTAGGTACACTAAAACCAAAATTGAAAATATACTGTATGCCCGTATAATTATAATTGTTAATTTTTTTCAAGGCAAAGTCGAGTAACAAGGCTGGTTACAAATAAAAACGGTTTTTACCCGAACAAATCCTATTTAACAGCTATAATAGAATAATAAAATGTGTTAAAAATAAAGGACAGCTTTAATCTACGATGTACCGGTTTTTTACATCGTTGATAGTTGATTTCATTGATTGATTATAATTAAATAAAAAACAAATTCAAGACTCAACAAAAAACCATAGCACGCTACTCGATATCTTTTCTTTAAAATGAAAATCTACGAATCATAAAAATGGTTTTGTTAATAAGTAACCATGACAATAAAAACCTTACTAAAAATCGGCCAGAATCAAAAACCGTGTATCCAACCAAAAACATATTTGTATTTATATATTTTTTTTTTTAACATTTTAACATGAACTATACTATACTACATATACTATACTATATAAAAAAAGGCGGGCAAGTACCCCGAGTGGGTGTCACTCACTCACTCTGCTGTATAGTAGGTTACAAGTGAGTTACTATTCACTGTGATGGATTATGTTAAATTTGAATTCAATGATATAATATCATTGTATACGAAAAACGATTCTGAGCGAAGACGGCCAATCAGACTATGATATATTACTAAGTATATTTGATGATATTATTGTGAATAAAGTAAATTATTTATCAATTTACGCGGAACCTTGTTTTAAATTTTCAATTCTTTGTTATAAAAGCTGAGCATTTTGTAAATTTTTAACTACAAAATCATTTTTACATTTTGTCAAAATTCGAACTTTAAATACTTATAAAAAAATGTGTGCGTATATATTTTTAATATTTTACAACTATTGTAACACTATATAAGGAGCCTTGTATTAATTTTCACGCTTTTTGACCCAACAAATAAAATTTAATTGACATTTATAGAAAAAATAACTAAAAAAATTGTAACCTGAAAATGTCCGTAAACAGTTAAAAACAAATCAATATTTTTATACAATTTTATCGTGTATGGAAAATGCTAATATAAAAAACTAGTGAAAATGTCATGTATCCACGTTTTATCTATCTACGGTCATTTGTTCTAGAGTTACACCAAAAACCAAAATCGATTTTGTCGAAAACCGATTTTTCTTTTCTTTTTCCCTGCGCGGCGATGACATACACAAAAAAAAATTAAAAAAAAAAAAACCACAAAATCAATAGGTTCATCGCTCCGCTCAAAATCTAAATAAATAAAAACTCCTATGCAGAAAAACGTGTCTTTCGTTTATGATAAACATTTGGTCATTTTATTATAAATTATTTTCGAACGATAATATTATGCTGCCATGCTGGTTGACACACATTATTGGTATTTCTACTCTAAGATAACGCACCGCTGTTATTAATATAAAATACCTAACATTTTATAATACCAATAGTGTCCCTTTATTTTTTTTTGTCTTACGTATTTTTGTTTTTATAACGTTAAACGTTTATAGGTATCAAGTCATTGTTGCATAGAACAAGATCGCGTCTGCTGAGTTAAGGCTGTCGAGTCATATATTTTATAATAGAATATTGAACAAAACAATTTTAAAACAACTGCAGAGCATTTTACTGCGTTTAATCAACTAAGTATAGTGTACCTATCGACAAAAACAAACTGAAACTATTTACCAACAGTGACGGAGTTTGCGTCTGACTAAAGACAACACTACAACTGTACATACCGCATACCTATCGACATTATCCAATTATAATACCCAGTGAGAGAAATTCTTCAAAATGTATTATATGTTGCACGAGGATAAGAATTTAGCCGTAACAATAATTTGCATGATTTTACGGGCTGAAAACCAAATGTTTCAGAATAACTAATATCCAATTATATAGCAATCAAAAAAATTTACTTAAAAACATTCTAGGAACATGACAACACGTTCGTTGTACATAATATATACTATCTATGTCTAAAACTAATTATAGAAAAATTCAATATCCATGGGGTAAATTCATGACAGCCTTGGAGATTTTTTTTTTTGCAGGGAATAAAACCGTAATTAATTAGTAGGTTTCCATTTTGACTACCTATTTAAAAAAGGTAAAAACTAATTTTTGTTCCCTAATTATATAGTAGATACATTTTTTATATTTTTGTTTTAAAAAATCTTCAGTCTGTTACTAGTTTGGCATTTGGTTTTTTTTAGTAAATTTATTGAGATTTTTTTTAAAAATATATTGTAGAACTAGTTAATAGTTTTATTATAAAAAACGATGCTATAATACTAATTATAATACGTATCGATTATTGGGAGTCAGAAATAAATCCTTACTTACAAAGTAGTAAATACTTGTAGAGACTAGGGATCTTGATAAATAGTTAGAAACTCTTTAAAAACCAATATAGTTTGTATTTATATTAAAAGCAAATACCTAAATTACTAGACATTTTATATTTATCGTTACTAATTCTGATAACGCTGTTAAAAAAAAAATAGTGCACACAACGCTGTGGTACACATTTTTGAACTGTAAAACAATTTATTATATGTATTTATGTTTGGAAAAATAAAATTGTTTAACCAAGTTTATACAATGATGATTTGTTGTCGGTACTAAATTGTTTGTCATTGCGATGGAAATAATGAATTAATGATAATTAGTCCTTCCTATAGAGAATATTCTCATATTATAAATACAATCGACTTTAAGGAAAAAAAAAATCGCAATTGTGTTATACTTACATAGTCACATTCCTACATCAACCTAACCTAACCATTATAGTATTATACTTTCTATTAATTTTATCTGAGTCTCAGTGAATATTATATAGCGCGATGTTGAATTCAAGGTAAATAAGTAAAACAAAACAGTTATTATTTGATTAGTTTTAAATGTAGTGATAAATACCTAGATAATAATAAAACTTTTTAGTTCGGTCAGATGTCATAACTCAGAAGTAATACTATTTTCACTAAAATAGCATTTCAAATTCAACCAAAATAAAAATGTCTATATAGTTTGAATTTAAATAATGCGCATAACTAGCATGGACGTATAAAGGAGGACTTAGACTTAGCTCTTCTTGAACCATTTCAAAGTGTACAAAATACATGTTAATCAGTTTATCGACTTAGATATTCAATATTCAGTTATAAATATTTTAATATTATAAAAATACAACATAATATTAATTTATTGTCTATGAAATTTATAATCTATATTATATTTGCCTTTATATACTGTGAAATTAATAATGCTGTGTGAATGATTTTCGGACCATATATATTTATGTGTTATGTCTATGATCGGAATGATGGAATTGATTGTACGAGATCTATAAATCACAAATGGTACTTCTTTAAAAATCTGTATTAATTTCAACTTGGATAAATATAATTTGGTGTATTATTTAAAGAGTTACACTTTTGTTCATACTAAACAGCATTGAGATATCGTAAGTTCGTTCGAATTTTGATATTTTGGTAAACTTGTGCCTGTCTATACCCTATAATAACTAATAACCGTTAATCTGTTTGTTGTTATTATTACTAGGTATTTGTTTTAATAATGTATTGTGATTTGTAAACTATTGCATATACCTGAGCTATTTTTAATTGAAATTAATATCTCATATTATTTTAATAAATTAATATATAGAAATAAAAATTATTTATAAGGAAATGTTAAGCGTAATAAATTATAAAATACGCAAGGCACGATTTAATAATTGAGGTATTATACATTTCATAATAATTATAAGTTACATCTAAAATATATGCATAAAAAAAATAAATTATATTAACTGTACGATGTACTTTATTATATAGTAAATATTATTTGTTTTTCAAAACATATTATAAACCATTATAAATTGACTTAATTTTTCATCGGAATTTGTTGAACATTTACCAATTATAAAAACGTGTTTGTACCTATGGGTACTTGATTAAAAATAATCAAAAAAATAAAAATACTGTTTTAAAAATTCAAATATAATACGTTAGGTACCTACCTACATCAAATTTAATACAATTAAAATCTCGATACGAGATGTCCTTGATATTTTTTTTTATTGTTTATTTTTTCTGACCGATTTTGTTTTAAAATTCCTTCTCCTGTCAATTATGGTCAATTGCATGGACATTGAACATGTTTTTGCTCTATAATAATATTATATCATTGTATGATAGGTAAGTGAGGATAACATATCCTAGTGCAGTGTCCTTTTATTCACAGTGATTTACTATAATACGATATTCTCGAACTCAACATTACAACATATAATTTAACTCATTTTCGAATAGTATGACGTACATTATGATTAACTAATTTACTAATATCATTCATTTATATGCACGTAAACACTAATTACAGATTAAATATGAACAAGGTGTTTTTGTACATATTATCGTGATAAATAAAATTAATTTTTTAATGTTTTGAATATTTACAGAAACAGCTAGTGTAGCATGTAATACCTATATTATATTGTTGAAGTGTTATAAAAAATATATTAAATAAATTAAAATATGAAGTATGAAAATGAACTTTAAATAGGTTGTATTTTGTTTTATTAATTTATTGAATTGTTATTGCTTGTATTAAAGTAAAATAAGAATTTAAATTACAGGGCTTACAAAACAATAGTATACAATAACACTAAATACTTGCATAGTTTTAGTATGATCAATGTCTTATTATAGTAATATTACGAGTTTGTAAATAATAATATTGCCAACGTAAGTGAACACAACTTTTGTACGTTAAATTTGTGTAAAATGTTTTACGCATAATATAATACTATTTGCACAAGAATAATGGACAAATCTCGTGAAAATCAGTTATAATTTACGTGGCACTTAATATTCGACCTTGAAAAATGATCTACGTAGGAATAAAATACATAGCATTATAGTGAATAAATATAATTTAATTGTGCATGACGGCGGATTGTGGATATAAAAATGTTTAACTACCTGTAATATGAAATAATCGTTTTCAAAATAATATAGCATTGTTCTTAAACACACTATAGTTTATCCAAATTTCTTGTAAAATGTACAACGTTAATTGTTATAGTGGGTAAATATTTAATTTTAAAATTATAATAGGTATGTTGTCACCGACCAAAACTACCTTTTTTGATCACATATAACTATAATAATGACTAATATATTAAAATAATTTAGAACATTCATTTAGGTAAATAAATACGATATTGTTTTGCCAATCGTTTCCATATGAATTTGTAAACAATAAACTTTCTTTATACTTAGACAAAGTTAAAAGCTATATACATTACGATAAAAAGACAGGGTTCGGACGTTTCGTTAATCATTATTGGTCATATTTGTAATGCTAATCATGTAAATATATAGGTATATAATAATTATATAAAATATTTATTACAAAATAATTATTAAATTATAAATTTTATAAATTTTGTCGAAATTTGAACTTTAAATGCTTATAAAAAAAAATTGTGCCTATGTATTTTTAATATTTTTCAATTGCAATTGTAAAAATATATTAGGAGCCTTGTATTACATTTTCACGCTTTTTTACCCAACAAATAAATTTTAATTGATATTTACAGAAAAAAAAGGTGAGTAAGTGGATGTCGCTCTGCTGTACAGTAGGTTACAAGTGGGTCACTGTAATGGATGGTGTTAAATTTGAATTCAATGATATAATATTATTGTATAAGAAAAACGATTCTGAGCGAAAATGGTCAGGCAGCCTATGATATTTCCAAGTATATTTGATGATATTATTGTGAATAAAGTAATTTATATATATAACCTATTTACGTGGAACCTTGTTTTCAATTTTCAATCAAAGTCAAATTATTTACAAAATGCTAATATAAATATTCAGTGAAATTTTCAAGTTTCTACGGTCATTTGTTTTTGAGTTGCACCAAAAACCAAAATCGATTTTTCCGAAACCAGATTTTGCGTAAAAATTCCTGTTTTTCCTTAATTTTTCTTTTGTTTTTCACGGCGCTTTTGAAAACTACTGAGAAGTTTTTACTTTTGACTCCCCCAAGTACCAACTAGATTCACTTTTCTATCAGAAAAGTTACTATTGATGAAAATCCAAGCACTTTTACTGTCCTAAAAGGTGATGACAGACACAAAAAAAAAAATTAAAAAAAAACACACATCATTGTAAAATCAATACGTTCATCGCTTCGCTCATAATCCAACACATCGGACCAAAATCTAAAACAATTTAAAATAGCTCTTATTTCGTAATTTCATATGTACTTCATATTGGCACAAATTATAAATAATAAAACAATGATATTATTAACTAACAAAACCTTATAGGCTTCCTACCTATTTAAGAGAAGATTGAAAAACAAATAAAATTAACGTACAGTTATGGGTGAATAATTTCGGTGATTTATTTCACAGTATGAAGTTTTAATACCATACTACCGCGGTAGCTTTGCATCATGACAAATATCTAACACATCATTTTTAAAACATACAACAACGAATAAGCTTGTTAAAATAAGTCTATTTAGAGATACTGTGGAAATGCAATTTTTCAACAGCGCAATATCACGGTAAACGAGTAGCTACGGTACCCCAGCTACAGTAAGGGCTTTTTGGTTACTATTTAAATTGACTATAATATTCAAATGATATTAAACGGTAAAGAAGATAAATGAATATTCAGAAAGATTGTTTCATAATTGTTTCCAAAACAACATAACAACCCAGTAGGCCTTGCAAAAAAAATTCTTAGCCGTGGGCCTAGGAATAGTTTTAGGTCTACAGAAATACGCAAGGCAGACCGCCACGATGTTTTAAATCGATTATAAATTAGCTGATAATCTACAATAATGCATACAACATAATATCGACACTTGCTCACTGTTTTCACGTTTGTTAATAAAAGTAATAATTTAAATACACGTTAGCGTTACTGGCTGACGTCTGATGTTAAGTAACGTAACGATGCTTAATAATATTATGTAAAATGTGAATTGATAAAATCTAGATGCATGGTAATTGTGGTTTGTAATCAGCAGCCTTGATTATTATTTTTTAACAAAAATGATTAAAACACTATATAAAAGAAAATTTACTAAAAAAAAATGTAAAATATTCGTTAAGTATATAACTCGTAGTTATAGGTATTTTATTCAAATTTCCAGGAAATGTTGCACTAATAGTATTATTATAATATATGTAATGACATTTTTTTTTTATGATCATGAATATAAGAACAAAATAAAGTCAGCTTTGGCGATTAGTATTATATATTTTCATATAAATATAATGGAATTTAAAAAAATGAAAATATTTAGGATATTCTTTACCTATAGGCCATAGTGTATTAGTGTTTAGGTAATAATACGGTATTAAGTTACAATTAGGTTGGTTTTATTGTATGAAATGAATGATAAATGAAAATAACGGTAATGATATTATAATGTTATAAATTATACTAATAGTTATTTATAAATAATAATATATTGATGTTTACAGTTATCCTGTATCCAGGATTTGTGTTTGTTTGAAGAACTGGGTATTCTATTCACTGGTCGGATATGGGCCTAAACATTTATCAATAATATCGTTTATTTTAAGTTCCTCTTTGCGTTCTTCGTATAGTATGCATTTGTTGAATATAATATGTTTGATTGTTAGGGCAGTGGCACACGATTGACATTCGGGAGGGTTGCTTTTGTCCATTAGAAATCTGGCTACAACCTAATTAGACAATTGGTTCCCATACCAGAAAATTGACATCCAAATCGGTTCCCGATAAAGACTCTCAAATCGAAACATATAATAAACTAAAAAGTCGAAAAAAATAAAGAAACATATTACCCAGGTCCTAGGTGGTATAAAAATAGATGTAAACGAATTAAAAAAAAAAAGAAAATAATGCAAAGAAACATATTATTATTATTTTATATTTTTTAACTAATAAAAAAAATTTAAAAATGTATTATGGCATGCAGAAAGTCCTAAGTCTATATGACTATATGAAATGGGAAGGAAAATTGAAAATGCTTTAAAAATAATTCAGAACCATTTCAGATATACCGAGTCTTTGTAAGTTTGTAACAACTTTGGAACCAATATTCAGATATTACTCTTAGTCACAACTCGGGAACCAATTCGGATGTACTGAGAAATCTATGTGTCAGTCTGGTTGGTGCACCCAATTCTAGCACAATTTAATTGTTTGTTCATTTGCGATGCTGATAATGGTTTCTGTTTCATCTTATATTATATTGTTATTACTAATATGCTAACTATTTCGATTAAAGTCATAGTTATTATTGTTGCATAGCAATTAGCAGTGGCAGTGGCGGCTCAAAGGAGGTATATTTGAATCACGTGATTCACAACAATATTAATGGGTGGGTGGGGTGGGTGCCCCATGGTCGGAAAAGGTAGTTTGAATAATTCTTAGAGGTTATTTTTAACCATTACTTAACCACTAACAGCTCATGAATCCACTATTTAGAGAGCAGTGAAAAAATGTGGGTGGGTGGTGAAAAATATTAAATGTGATGCAAGGAAAAAAGTTCAAGCCGCCGCGCCGCTGAGAAGGGTCAGGGGTGTGCCAACCTTCGACTCGTTATATATTCCAGTAAATCTTGTTGTACATGCGTAATATTTTTATTAATATATAAAAATATAATTACTAAATTATTATTATTTCTTAGAACCTATACAATTTACAATTTATAAAACATCTCGTTTTTCTTTTTATTTAATTTACAATAGCGATCTGAAAAATTATGTTTAAGTAATGTGTTTTTCCTGAACACTAGACGGCAGTAGGTATTTATTATTCTATAATGCGGCTCTCGAGTCTCTAATTATTGATGGCATCTCCCGTTATAAAGCATAACATAATAGTATTTCAATTACCAAATTAACCTTCCAACTACTTTACATTTTCAAGTAAGAGTTAATTTTTATTGGATTATTTATTACGATAGCTTTTAAATTCAGGAAAACTGTGATATTTTTATTATTAAAAACAAATATTTATTAGTTTATATTTATCACAGTCGGTATTTTTTAAGTTAAGATTGTCTGTATAAATAATATAACAATACAAATATTTTTGTATCACATGTAAAGTCATATGGTAATAGTCCACCCATCTACATGATTTGCGTAATTATTGGTAGTGAATTTCCGGTTTCGGCGGAATTTCGGCGGTAAGAGTAATCAGCTGCTTTAGTCGTTGACCATAGTCGTCGGTATTCGGTGTCTCGTTAGCTGCTGTCCGTCGCAGTTTTACCTTCATACATTGATACTAGAACCATTTCATTGTCTCTTGTAGTCTTGCTTACTTTTATTTCATTATTTGAATGTTGTACAAAATTATGTTAGTATAATATCTAAAATGTGTAATATATAAATATATTATTAATCTCATTGTGACCGAGTCTGAGTGCTACGGGAAACATCCAACATTACATTTTTTAATTCCGTTAAACTATAATTGTTGTTGTTATTGAGCTGAAATAAATCAAATTGAATCACATCAGGATTTAATGAGTGTTAATTAAATACTTATTACTTACTGCTTGTCATTAATTGAAACAAAAAAGTAAAAATGTACTGAAACTTAACGAAACGTGAAGTGAATCCAATGAAATCGTCTTTATGTTGGGACGTTGGGTTCAAAGTACTTCAATGAAATCTTAGAATAAATATACGTTACAGGTTAACCGTGGTCGAACATAAAAGGTCAGGGACTTTATTAAAAAATTTAAGATGAATACATATAAATTAATGTATTCATTTAATTTAGATTGTTGCGGAAAATAGCGAATTATATACAAAAAACTTGTAAATATTAATATACGATTAAATAATTGTAAGAAATAAGAATAGGTGTATAAAATTAAAATAAGCTAATATTGTGAGGAATTATTTGTAACGGAATCTACACTTGTAAAAGTCGGTTGATCGTACTTTACAAAAAACATGAATTAATATATAATATTTGTTTTTAATAAACTATCATAGGATAATTAAATCATGTGATTATAAATCCTAGTTCTATTATAATCAATTAGTTATTAATGAACTTAAACAATTTTCGGAGTTGTGTTCCTGCAAATTGGTACAATGTTTATATCATTAGGTAACATATAGGAGTAGGTACATTATTATGTTATGTTCTTAATATATTATATTTTTGTTAGGTATGTGTTGAATATTGAAATGCGCTAAGTAATGAGTTACCTACACGGCTACACCTTCATAAATGTACAGATTTAAACTTACCTGGTGGCCGCATGGATTAGGACTTTAGGAGATAGACGATAGTGATATATTACTATACAGCATACTCGCTATATGATATCTCTTTATTATAGAATCGGTCTAATTGCCAAAAAAATGGTACTGTCTTGAAAATGTCGCAATCCGAAGACCGTTTATCCTGATATTTGCCGAAACTTTGCATACATTTGACATAGTATAGTCATCGGAGCTAAGATACACTGCGTACTATATATTCTGTGGTTGTCATATACGTCTATTGTGTGTGTAAATAATTCCACCAGAGACAAATGACAATTAATACACCTATCGAATTTAGTATGCTATATGCCTATAATAATATGGTATACCTATAACACGTCATAAAATTACTTATTATGCTCAACACATGTTCTTTGACCCTCAATCAAAGTTACAATGAAAATAATAAAAAAAGAACAAAATAAATATCATTCATCTTGTTTTATTAACAATAGTTATAAACGGTGGAAAGGGCACAACGTATATTCATCTAAATTATATGGAAACGTAAAACACTGACCTTTGAGTAGTAGGTATATAATAATATTGACGTTAAATATCAAGTTAGCTTAGAATTTAATGGTACCTATAATCTGCAATTTTATTTCTAAAGCAAACAATTTTGTCTACTTTGATGAAAGTTAAAATGTTTTTTTTTTATTATTATTATTATTATTATCCATATATACTATATTATATAGGTATACGACTTATTAACTGCTAAGGTTATTGGAATTTCTGAAATACAATACATTTTAATAAGATTTATACAATATATTTTAAGTATGGTACATAAAAGGCTTATGTTATTTTATGTAATGTTTGTATTAATATATTTACTACCTATAATCATAGGTACTCTAGTCAGGCCTATTATTATAGAGAAATTATAAAGTTTTGCTCTGCGTAATGTGAGCTGGTAAATGTACCAAAAAAAACTGTACAATTATTAATTAAAAATTGATGTATGTTTTATCACTCAAATTGTTTTTCTGGTAAATTTTTATCGATTCATTTTATTTTTCACAGGTGACGCGGGAACTCAGTAAATGTCGTATAAATTATGATCGTTTTGGATTCTTTTCCGTTTATGATGTGTTTATTTTGATATCTACCGGGTGGATTCTATCTATTTAGTTTTCACTTGTTAAATATATTTTTAAAAATTACTATAAAAGGCGAAAATAATTTATAAAAAGTTATTGTTATTTTATTATAATATACCTAGTTTATAATTTATATCCCGTTATATAACAGTATAACACTGAAATAATTTTAATACAATGTTGTATGATCACATCATATCACATAGAAATTGAGATTGGGATCTTGAAAATGTTTTAGATATATTGTTAATTACTATTATTTTTGAATTTTAATAATATGGATTCAGGTTTGTAAGATTGTGTTAAATTTTAAAATTAAAATACTGAAGATATTGGGCTATTCATTACTCGTCTTGCTTCATTCTCTTTGGCGCTGGATAGAAAATATGTGTACTATACTATTACAAATTTGTAAATAAAATTAAAAAATCATATTGAAAATATCAATGTCAAGCAGTCAAATATAAAAGTAGGTACACGTCATATAAATAGAAAAATTATAAATAATACAGTCGTTATTCTATAGAGAAGAAAGTAGGTATACATTAACTCAAACTGTAGATAGGTAGTTTCAAAAAGTTTTGAGTGAACAATTTTTGAGTTTTTAAATTATGGTCAGTTTTTGGGAATGGTTTTTACATTTTCGGAAAACGTAAATTATTTTAATGAAATATAATATAAATAAGAAATGGAATTTAGAGTTATATTTAAATATAATAGAAAATATTTAAATTGAATGAACAACATATTTAAAGTTCGTACTTAAAAATATAATGTCACACGATATATTTAAATTACTTTTACCTTATTAATATAAGTTAATATATTTAGATTTGTACGAATAAAAATAAGGATTATACACATTATACACATTATAATATATATTATTTGCCTGATATTACATTTTATAGGCAACAATATTGACATTTATAGCAACAAGTTGTCAGTTACTATAACCTTAATGCTAGTATAATTAATGTATATTTTAAGTTGGTAATGACTAATGACTATATTAATCTGCTGTAATTTTAAGCTTAATTTAATGTTTCAAATATTAAATGATATATTAGTATATTATACTTATAAGTGAATTGTTATTTAAATTATAATCCATTAAAGATGCATCGTAAACCGATGTATACCTATACCTATACTTATTGTTGAAAACGTATTATTAATTACAATAATATAAATATTTTGACATTAACAATCGATAAAATACATCTTACCCAAGTTAATACAATTCATTACTTAAAGTATTGTGATATGGTTTGATGAGTGTATTATTGAAATCAATCATTGGAATTCGATTTATCTAAGTATAATAATTACAATTTTTATAAATTTCATGAAACTTCACATATCTCCACGTGTATGAATGATGTAGCTGCAATATGACAAATTATAAATAAGCTGGAATATTTTTTATTTTTTAAAGTTCAATGTATTTGTCAAAGTTAATCGATAATTTACTAATGAACATAATATTGTTTTATTTTAATACTAGCAAACCTCATGCAATTTGTGTCCGTTAAAAATGTCAACTCTATATGATTCAAACTTTGTGTAATTTGTTATTTAATGTTCAAAACTTAAAAGTTTTCATCAGCTTTCATCATCTCGAAACTCAAAATACTTGTGCAAGCATCATTTTAAAATGCGAATTTTGGAAAATACTTTCTTAGTGTACACATGGTGATTATATATATATATTGAATTGCTGTTCGTTAGTCCATACTATAGTATAGATAATAATATTTAGCTAGATGAATAGATAGATAATGTTTATTTTTACATTTTTATCTGGTATTGTCTGGTAAATGGAAGATTCTATTAAAATCAGACAAATAAAATTAAACGTAATACTAACCGGTGGCGTGGCGAACTTCATTAACTTATGAGGCACAATAATTTATATTAATAATTATAAATACTTACATAAATAATTACGTATTTACTTAAATGGTAACTGAGAATTATTGGCTTAGTCTTAGTGTGTACTTAATAAATTATTTACTACATGTGAAATGCCCCTAGTCTCCAGGACACCCACCACCCTTTAAGCTGAGGCACGTGCCTCAAATAAAGTCCTTCGTCACGCCACTGATACTAACATTGGAAAGATTTGATTACAACACAATAGTGACATGGGCATACTTAATATGTTGAACAAATAAAATTAATTTGTATTGCTCGTATATTTTCAATAATGGTTATAAACTTCTAATTACATAAAAATATAATTTGTTTTTATTGATAATTACGATTTACGATGAACACTAATCGCTTTGATTAAATAATGAAATAGGTAGGTAACTGACGGTAGGTAATTTTAAAGACGCAACGCATAGGTATTATCTATATTATTGTTAATACAATAAATAGGTAGTAATGAAACAATAAATAAAACGACCTTTTACTTGTAAAAATAATAGTACCCTAAACTTCTCAATTAATAGAGGAATACATTATACGATCAATATCATGTTTAATGAGCTATTGTGCAAGCGGTGTAACTCGACCTGTGTTGATGTTATGTTTTTATATATTTGATTAAAATGGTTTTTAAATGCAATTTGCATTAAGTGAATTTCTCAAGGCAATGAAAAATCTTATTAAGACGGATAACCTAACCTATACACATTTGCATTATATTAATCAGACATATTATGTTATACATATATTATGTAGGTACAACGTATTATTAAAATTATTCTACTTAGATATACTATATGGTTGGTGCCCCGTGGAATAGGAAATTAATATTTATTCAAAAAGGAACTAAAATTATATTAATATTGTAGGTACACGACTACGTATGTAATTCACTTTTTTTTTTTAAATTAAAAAATCTGATTAATCGTTCGTTTTATACAATGAGTGTCGAGTTATACTTATTTTTCAAAGTGTATAAATCCTTTACCTGTATGGCTATATGTTTTAATAAATAATCTTTATTCCATGTAGTGAGTACTTTGATTATCTTCGTTCAAACTTATATATCGTGTGACGGGCGCTGTAAAACATGTATGTTAATAAATATCATTTGTTCAGATCTGTGATAGTAAAACGGAAGAATCGTAATTTTATGTATTCACGACTTTTTAAATAATTAATGCACTTAGCATATTATTTTTTTTTATTGAGAACAAAGGCTTCAACAGCTAGGTCATTAGTCTGTGGTTGTGATTAGGTACATTATTATTGATGGATAAATTAAGATTACATAGTTATGGGATAAGTGGTTTTTACAGTATTATGTATTTACATTATACTTGTTAGTTATGTAGTTTTATCTTAATATTAAATTTTTGTATCGATGCCGATGGATTTGAACTTTGAAGAAGTTATGGATCAAGTGAGTGTGGTACTGTTGTGTTCTCCTAGCGATTAGTTTGCATATATCTCACTTTTTTCCGTCGATTGGTACTTATATGACTACTATATGAGTAGTGATTTCATGTGCTACGCACTTCATTTCTAAATATGATTATTATGACATCATTTTTATTTATAATAAATCTTTTATGTTTTAATGACTATAATGATTGATGACTATGTGATATTTTACGTAGAGTTATTACGTATTTACATATTTCAATATTTGTGCAGGCTAAGAGGACTGCTGGGGCTTCCCAGTAAAACCACGACCGACCCAAACTGAGCTGCAATAAAAATGAATCACACCTACATGAGTTACACCAAAATAAACCGATTGCCGTCCTCAATCGGACCTAATCAAGTCCGATTTGTCGACGAAGGTACCTCCTATTGAAATATATAAATGAAAATTTAATATTTAGTTTATTGTTTGTTATTCAAATGTACAATAAACAAAATGAAATGTATTTACCTATATGTTTGTAGGCTTGTAGCTTAGACTCAAAAAATACTCGACTGATTCTGATGAATGTTTTGGATATTATTTTAGGAGATATCAGCAATTTTAGAGATTAGTTTGAACCATGTTCGAAAATATACCAAAATATGCTATATCTATTGACCATTGCCCATTTCGGTATAGATACAATCAGTTGACAAAGCACGCCGATGCCGATTTTCGTGTGAACTGAGGTAGGTACACCAAAACTGAGATACGCATAGTGCTTTAATTTACGTTTATTTCATTCTTTTCGGGTAAAGTCGGGATACCTACACGGCTAGAATACTTTGAGAATAAAATCAATCAAAATCAAATTATTATTGAAATATATAAATACTAGCGTTTCCCGTGACAAATTAATGTCCATGGATTTACCCCTAACCTATGATTTCTGAAAGTAATAATTAAAGCACACTTTATAATGACAAAAGTATTTATGCATGCTTACATGATGTATACAAATCGTTCAAAATATCAAAATCAAACTTGTATATTTTGTAATTCTGCATTGTATTCATTGTATTCCTAACCTAACCTAACCCTACAAGTGTACTGGACCAAAATATATTATTTGTATTATTTTTTAAGTCTTTAGTTCTTTACGTTTTAAGAGGACGTTCCACAGGTATTTGTTGTCTTGATGTCTCACAAATGCATATTTATGTTCAGCAGATCACGTTTAGCTTCGTTAATTAAAAATTATAGTAAATCGATCTACCATGAAACTTGACAGTAAGAACATTATCTGTGTTTGTATGTGGGTTTCTTACGAAAAATAAATTTTGTATCAAGTTTCGCGTGTACAATACATCGTAAATTAAAAATGCTCATAACTCACTTAAAAACTGAACTATCGTAAAAAACTCACTTACAAACATAGATAATGTTCTTACCATCAAGTTCCATAATAGGTCGATTCACTAAAATTTTTAAATTAACAAAGCTAAACGTAATCTGCTGAGCGTAAATTTGTTATGGTTCGCACCTGTAAGACGGAGACGACATAATATTATGTCTTTTAATAACGATAATTTTCTAGTTCTATCTAATTTTCGACACACACTTGATAATTTCAAGAACACATATTTATGTTAAGTGTGAACCAATAATATTTTTTACTAATAATATCATACTAGTATTATACATTTATTAAATTTAATATATTTAATTAAACACACATTCTATGTCAGAAGTAGTAAAGCATGCATACATACCAAGTCTTGTGTACCATCCCCTATCGGCCATCGGAATCATTTTTTGAATGCTGTATAATATTTCATTATTGCGTTCAAATCATAATAATGACACACATTCTGTTTTAGATTCTAAGCATGCGGTTTTTAATAACAATATATTTTTTTTTGCGGTAGAATAATTATAGATACGCGTACTGTACTTGTATGTAATGCTTTTAAAGATCTGAACGATACTTATAAATATATTTTTTAATTGTCTCCAAGCGTGGGTAAGCAAAAACTATAGACTACACAATATTTAAAAAAACGAATGTAATTAAGAAATACGAGGAAGTTGGTTTTTAAATAAATGTCAGAAACCGAGGTTTGATCAGAATAGTTTTTATAATGGGATGTGGTCTGTTGCTTTCAAATTTAACACCATCACACAGGACTACTATATAATGATATATTGAAATACATGAAATTGTAAGCAACGGACCACATATCGTTAGAACAACTATTCTAATCAAAAATTGTTTTTGTAGTAATACTTCAGCCTAAAATATTTTTAAAGTTTTAATGTATAACTAAATTATTGTTATTGAAATTAAAATAATTAAACAAATAATAATATATTTTGTTCTTGTACACTGTATTGAGCATCTATTTAACGTGGAATTATAAGATGGGTAAACCTACAAGTTTAATTTTTTTCGTTTAACGGCGTTCAGGATTTGTTTATGTTATGCAAGCATGTATATATTAATTTATCATTATTATTGCTTTCAGAGACTATAGGTTAGGTTAAATTATAAAACATTTTTTGGTTCAATAATTTAGGAAATTACAAAATATATGAAATTTTTTTATAAACAATGGTATTTATATCTTTTTCAGTAACTATATTTTTAGAAATTTGAGTTTGCCCATTGTGGTGTAGACATTTAAAAATGCATTAAGATATTATTTCAACAGTAGGGATTAGGTTTAATTAATAAACCATAAAATATAATGAATTTATTGGTACCTATCAAAATGATTAATGTCTTTAAAACCGTCGAAACACGAAACACGAACGTTTTTATGAATTAAAAATTAATTGTGATATCTTTGTTAGAATTTTGTTTGTTTTGCATTTTTTTTTCAAATGCCTGCCACTATATTTAAAACAATGTACTTTTTTTTTTATGTAATAATTGGAAGTGTAGTCGCAGTGTCTTTTTCCAAGTTACGTGAGTATAATATGATATTTTTATAAAGCAAAATGTTGAAAATTGTTAATTGAGTTTGATTGTTGAACAAAAAATAAACATTTATGATGATTGAGTAAAAAAATACAGATTTTCCTAGTATAGATACAATAAGAAATGTTTTATCACGCATGCAAGTAAAATAATATTTGGTAAATCATGGGAAAAATCGATATTGATTGGTATGTACCTAATATCATTATTGAATATTTGAGTATATATTGTACTATACACACTCAACGATAATATTTACATTTTTGCTTAATTCAAAGTAGGCAAACAAAATAATAATATTAATAAGTACATAGGCGTAATTACGAGGTAACGAGGCCACGAGGGGTAGCAACTGCTACCTACCCACCAATTTTATTATTCAATCTACTGACTGTTCCTAGGCTTCATGGGCTATTCCATTTTGTTTTTGACGTCGAAAAATAAAAATAAGATGCTTAAATTTACGCCGTGTATTTTTGCTTATGTCCGGTTACACTACTGTAATTATGGAAGTGTGAAACGTGGTTTTACTATAGGATTATCAAAAACTTAAAATATAGATATGAAAATATGTTTATTGGTTATTAAACTCATTCATAAATAATAGTTCGATTCGAAAAAATTAATAAATTTTACTCAATAACATTTCTGAAGTATAAATAAGATAATATATATTTTATATTCGTATTAAACTCATAAAAGTTATTTGATAACAGTTAGGACTTTAGAAAATGCAATAAAAATGTAGGCAAGGCATCCTGAAAGTAATAACAAGAGAACTTAAAAGCAGGGGGACAGGGGTGTATGATATTCAAGACGGACAAAGGGATTTATTTTTGTGAAAGTTTCTTGTTCCTTTTTTTCTTCGAGTAGATCAGAAGTTTGCGTGGTGTAAGTTGTCGGTAGTCTGAGCAATCTACGACTTCGTAACTATGGTCCTATTGTTTTTATGGTTGTGTATATACAGTATACCTACTTAATCTAACCTAGTCTACGCAGGACATGAAAGCGAAAACTCGTTCAAAATGTTATACATCAGGAATTAGGAATTAGGATACTTCTAAATAGAGCATTCATAAAAAGTCAGTTAAACTTCTTCAAAATGTACATACCTACCGTATATTATATACCTACATACTGAGGATGGGAAGGAAATCCGTGTCTAAATTATACGTATATTCATGTCAGGATTTTAAGGGTCATCCGGATTAACGAATTATTCAATCACTAACACTAAAAAATATTCTATACATTTACATATTTACACGGTAAAAAATAAAAATATTTACACATTTTAGATTCTGAGGGTAGCGATGAATGTATTGATTTTACAATAACGTGTATATTTTTTTTTGTGTCTGGTAATACTATAAACAGTCGAAATAATGCTTCAATTTTTTAACTTTAGTATCTTGTTCGATGGGAAAGTGAATCTAGTCGGTGCATTCGGGAGGTCGAAATTCCCAGAAGTTTTCAAAAGCGCTGGGATACAGAAAACAAAAATTAAGGAAAACCGAGAATTTTTACGCAAAGTTGGTTTTTGACAAAATCGATTTTGGTTTTTGGTTACACAGATACACGACATTTTCACTGAATATTTATATTAGCATTTTCTATACACGATAACATTTTAAAAATATTTTGATTTGTTTTTAGCAATTTTTTCAGGTTGTTTTTTCTATAAATGTCAATAAAATTTTATTCGTCTAATATTATGTTTTAGCTAAAGAATTTGTGAAGTGTCATACAAGCGATTTAGCTTTCAATGAATGTGTTAGAGCCGGATTACAAAGCGCGATTCCTCAATTAGCAATGGGTAATAATATTCAATCTGACAAGTCATAATTTAAGAAATACGATTCAATCTAATTTTTTCCTTTAATTCTTGATGATATTATGTAGGTATCCCTAGTTTGGGCTTGCGTAAAATGGATCCATTGAGAATTTCAAAATTAGAAATAGACCAAGGGATTCAATCAATCAAACTCCGACTCAACTTTAAGGATTTGGATATAATAAATATGAGATCTTTGATAGTAAAAAAAGCCATGTATATATTAGTGCTAATAATAATATTTTTGCACGATTACTGATGTTGGGTTATTACAGTTATGATCCGTTAAACTACGGTATGTCAATTGAATCTGAAGCTCAAAAACCAATTATTCTACAAGGACTATACGAAATGAATGGACATATATTAGTTTTACCCATTATGGGACACGGACGATGCAAAATTAGCTTAGGTTGCCAACAAAATATTTGATGACCTGCATTTTTAATTGAAATTTACATAATTTTGGTGTATTTTTTTTAGAAAACTTCAAGCTTACTGGTGTATTGCAAATGACACAATCATTGAAAAATGGAAGTATATTCTTAGAAATACAAGATTTATCTTGGAAATTTACTACTTCAAGAATAAATGTTAAGTTCGATAACTTATTTAATGGAAACAAATTTCTTGGTAAGTGAAAGCCTATTATAAGACGTATAGTATTAAATTATTTCAATCACCTCCAATACTCTAATATACTTTAAATTCATGATTTCATTATTTATTGCTTGTATAACGTACATTATTATATAAATTTAAATTATCATTAAATTAACTATAATTTATTCCATTTGTTTCTTTGTTTAAATATTAATTTTATTGTATAGTTGTTATTATTGTGTTCACTGGTGGTAAATTGATTGTGGTTTTTCATACTTTTTATAATACATTCCTGTTTTAATTTACCATATTTAAGAGTTACATAATAAGTAGTTAACTAAATTATAACGCGTATTAGCTTATGTAATAATCCTATAAATAAATTAAAGCAAATATAATAATATGTGTCTACCTTTATGAATTTTTTATTAATATTTATGATGATATTATTTTATTTTTAGGAAATCATATGAATAATTTTCTTAACGAAAACTGGCGAGAATTATTTGATGAAATGCAATCGGGATTCGAACAAGCATTAAGTTCTACTTTTATGAAAATTATCCAGCAGTTTTTGAATCAAGTCCCACTAAAGCAAATTTTTAATGATTAAATATTTAAGTTTTTATCAATTATTATTAACGTATAGGTATTATACATAGTAATAACCAAGTTATAAACAAATACATATTTTCGTCATAATATTCACCAAACGTTTTGTTTATTTTCAATTACATTATGTCAGTGGATATGTAAAAAAAAAAAGAATAATAATATAGGTATTATAATATAAGGTAGGCATAATATAATTTAATATATTATTTTATACAGAACGTTACAGAATATGCATCACTTATGGAAAATTATCACAACATTTACTATGCAAAATGCTGTTATTTGTTAATCGAATCGTGTAAAGAAATCTACCTATTAGATAATATAACTCATTATATTATATTATGTACTTTATTGTAAATAAGTAATTCATTTTTTTTCTAGAAAAAGCGTAATATACGTACGTATAACTTTATAAGTATAAACATTGAACATAGGTTCCAATAGGATATCAATTACTTATACAATTTAAAATTTTAAAGTTTGAATTGTAATTTTGTTGATAAATATTTTAACATAATTTTAATTAACCATTATTGCCACATTTTAAAAAATCAGGTTTAGTTGTAATTTCTTGCTGATGGTAAAAAAAATTGTTGAAAAAGACTCCAGCATTTTTATATTTTAGTTTTTTTGTTATGTTAAATAATTGTTTAGCTCTCGAATTTACCAAAGTCATTATTTTTTTATTTATTTTTTAACTTTTATTTTTAATACATACAATCTATAAATACATTTTACAATAAGAAATTTTGAGGATTTACGTTTAATGACATGATTGACACGATGAAGTAATCACCCAGCGGCAACACTTACTGGCAAAAGGGTTAGAATTATTTTAGGTCACGGTTCCAGTTACGCTTTAACCTTCTAGGTGGGTTTCCAGGAATGGACTCAGCGTTTAGAGCAAGGATTAAAGGGTTAGAGTGGTTTGCAAGACGGGCACGGAAAAGTTTGTAGGAGTTTTTGGCTTCTTCTTTGACAGTGAGTATTTTTAAGTCTGAATGTAAGGTATGATTTGAAATATACGGAGGGGCGCATGTAATCATGCGTAGTGAGGTTGATTGGAATGTTTGGATTTTATAAATGTTTGATTTTTTTGCTGATCCCTATAGTTGGATACCATATAACCAAATTGGTTTGAAGAGGGTTTTGTATAGTAGAAGTTTTGTATTAAGGTTAATTTTTGATTGTTTCCCTATAAGTGGAAAGAGTGCTCTTCGTCTGGCATTTAGTATGAGCCGTTTTTGTTTAATATGTGTGGCCCAGGTAAGTCTTTTATCTACTGTCATACCCAAATATTTAACGTTAGAGGAAGAAGTAATGACTTTATTGTTTAAGTAGACTGGGTGTACTGTGCTTAGTTTGAGAGTGAAGGTAATGTGAGATGATTTTTCGTTATTTATTTTTATTTTCCATTTGGAATACCAGTCTGCTAGTAAACTTTGATGATTTTGTAGGTGTTGTCTAGCAAGGTGTGAATTTTTTCCCGGAGTGTATATAACTTTGTCGTCAGCGAAGTCGGCTACCGAAGTATGAGAGGTGGTTGGTTGATCGGCTGTGTATATGTTGAATAGTATTGAGGAAGAGATGGCACCTTAGGGAACACCAGCTAGGATTGGGGCCAAGTTTGAAATTTCAGAACCAACTTTGGTGGCAAGAATCTATCTTCAAGATATGATTTAAAAAATAAGTAGTAGGATGGTGGAAGAATTTTTTTTAGTTTGTGTAGAAGACCGGGGTGCCAAACTCTATCAAATGCTTGGGCAACGTCGAGTAGAATAGCTGAGCAGTATGATTTGTTTTCTAGGGAGTAGGTCCCATAGTCATTATAAATTGTAAACTCTCGAAATAAAAGGTATAATGGATGTTAACGAAAACAAGGATTTTCGTATTGTGATAGTTACAATCATATTTATAATATTTTACTTGATAGCATGGGTTTGTTAAAAATGGATACTAATGTACATGTAGGCACCTATATGATATTATACGTATATGTACATAAACACAATTTATATTCGAGGTGTATTGCATATGTATTCAAATTTAAAATACCTATAGAATTTAACACACTGAATTCCGGTGTTTTTTTTTATTACTTTATTATTAGTACGAGTACGTTCACGCCATAATATACAACTATTCTATATATATAAAATATAATTTGTTATTGATTTAGGTATTTATACCTTTTAGATGAATAATAACAAATTTTACCATCATATAATAATAAATTTGGAGGACGGAGTGGCCGAGCGGACTAAGGCGTCGGTTGTGACGCACCCCGGCGCTGGTTCAAATCTCGGTCCACGGGTGGTATTTTTCTTCGAGCAAGTCACGGTGTCCGGAAAACAAGTGCCGCCATCCCCCACCCGGGCATTGCAGATACCTACGGGTGCCCACTTCAAAATCTGCCAAAAAATATACACACGTGTTTACACCTACTGTTCCCTCCCCCACTGTTTAAAAACCACCCAATGGTCTAAGTTGCCGTGGGTTAACAAATAAAAAAAAAAATAAATAAATAAATTTAATTGTTCAACTTATATACTCTATTACACCTTTGATCGTCAATAGCACCCGCGAGAATAGTGTTAATCAAGTAAACAAGTGAATAGTGATAGTGTATAGTATTGTATTAGATTATTTCAGACCACGAATTAACTCATTCATATGTTGCCATGTTGTGTTGATTTGAATGCAGGTGATAAGTTTCTAAGACTTATAATTTATAAAATATAACTAAGAAATCTTTATTTACGTTAAACCATCAACCAGGTTAGTATAGTAGGAATTAAACACCTGACTATACTGTTTAACTGGATAGGATTAAGTATAAAATATATAGTATAAACCCCTGAATCTTAGGATTACATATTAGATATTACGTATTATTACGTATTATGTATTATTACATATTATGTATTTATACCAATTTTTAACGAAAATAATTGTTTAATTATATACCACTTAATATCACTTCAAAACCTATAAAAATCTTAAAACCAGAACCTGAACCGATATTTAGTTAAGGTTTAAGTGTCTGCTTGAAAATTAGTTATTTTTTAACATAGGGAACACTGAAGTCTTTAGTGTTTAGAACTTTAAATTAGCCTATTTTCTGCCCAGACGTCTAATCTATCTCTATACCAAGTGATCACGTGCACTTCGTTGTCCGGCAACCAATAATTATTATTATAATAGCTTCAAAACCCATGTAACCATAGTAATATGGCAACCATGGGTTTTGAAGCTATTATAATAATAATTATTGGTCGCTATGGTAATATGGACACACACACATACATTCATTTTTATATAATATATAGATATCATACAAATTATGACACTGTTCAACAAAGTTATAATTTATTAATATCGGTCTGAAAACTAGCAGCGATCTCTATCCTCTAGGAGCAATATTTTTGAGTATTTTGAGACATTTTTTTCATAAATATACAAAACAATTAGAAGAGGTGAGTGGGGACGAATGGTAATTGAGTTAAATGATCGAAATACTGCGGTAGTATTACTTGTAGGAAGAATCTTAGCAGAGGCACTTTTATGATTTTATGGTTAAATTATTTACATTTGGGTCTTAAATATGCTAAATAGGTTTCTGCACCATCGGAGTTGGAGACACCTAGTTGGATTATTCGGAAGTGTTTTGGAAGCAATATGGAAAATGACAATAGGGTAATTTGATCAGAGTTTTCATATTTTATAAAACGATTGTTCCATTGATGATTTTAATCTGAAGATCGTCATCTTGATGTAATCTATATGTATTGCATACAAAGGCACTTAAACGAGGATACGTAAACAAATAAATTGAAAAGGTTGAATTTTTTGAATGTTGGCTTTTTCAGTTGAATGGAAATTCAATAATGTAATATAAGAAAAACGAGACGTTTGTATAAAATATAAATTATATTTGAGACGTTATAGGTAAGACTGCTAGGTACGGTTGTAATAATTTCCATGAAATGATTTAGGCATTAGGTGCAACAACATTCAAACTTATTCTGTTTGATTGCATTTCAGTAAAGTTAAGTATGTTAATACCTTTATAAATAAATGAGCATTGAGCTTTAACTTGCACAAGTTCTTAAGCAAATGTGAATAAAAAAAAAATTACAATTTATTATACACAGTATATGAACAATTGTAACACGTGTTTTTTAAAAATCTTTTATAAAATTGTTTAGTTGTTAAAACATTTTTAACGACAAATAATATAATAAAAATGCATTAAATAAATATTGATGACAACGTTTATAAACAGTATAATTCTTAAATTTTTAACAAATTAATACAATTTATACATATATAGGTAGTTACTAGGTAGGTAATACATATGGCCCCATATGGGTATTGGGTATACAATATACATAGGTATACTGTCGATTTCCTGCCATTAAAATGTAAAGGACATAATATCTACTACTTTTTTCATTAGATCGTTGTCTATTCCTCGATTAGACGTCTGTGTCTTTTTTTCAACTATGTTACAAAAATAAATGAATACAATTTCATTAAGAATTAATGGTTATAATAATTGTCCCCTGATCAACCGTTATACGCATTAGTTATTCATATTAAATAATTAACATGAAAAAAATATTTACTATAGATAGAGCTCTCTTAACCACACCAATTTAAACTGTACTAATTTCTTTTCAAAAGTGTATGCATTATTGAGTAAACAATAAAAACATTGGCTCCCCTAAGTATCCGTTAAGAGGACGCTATACCCGCAAGCGTTGTTTCCGTCTTACGAATGTACAACATGGCAAAAAACTGTTTTGCGCGAGATAGAACCGCTTCCTCGGTATTTATAGTAAAATTACCAAAATCCCACAACGCACAGGGAACTAGTTTATCTGTGTTGTAGCGTTTTTATTATTTGGATAACATAAATAGAATTAAAGTTATCAGTATGAGAACATTAGGATTTTTTTTTTTTCATTTAACTATTAAAAATTATTGGTAAGTGCAATAAAAAAAAATAAAAACGCTACGACACAGATAAAGATGTTCCCTAAGCGTTGTGGAATTTTCGTAATTTTACTACAAATACCGAGGGGGGGGGTGGTTTTACCTACATTTGTAAGACGGAGAAAACGCATGCGGGTATAGCGTCCTCTTAAATTTATATTTCACTGTAAAATATACCTATAGGAAATATATTATACTATAGTTAGTGACCGTAATATTATAACCTATAAGCGAATACCTACCTATTGTATGCATACAGGGCGCTCAAAGAAAACTTTTTTTTGGTTTACTTATTTTGTCTGGATGATTACTAAAAAGATAATGATTTTTTTATCTTAGACACCTCAACGTTTTCTTCTAGATAAGGTAAAATATAAATAAATATTATCTAGATGAAATATCTAGATAAGTCTCACCACTGGTTAGTAGGTACATATTGTTGGTAATGAAAACGATTAAAATATCTTTAAAACGTGTAGCTATTTTAAAATTAATTTATGTAATACTCAGATGTGAGTATTCGGAAGGTCAACATGGAAATTGCTAAAAAATTAAACCTATACAGACTAAAAATATATAACGTGAAGTATATTATTAAAAACTGGTTTTTAGCTGATGTGTTTTAACAATCGTCAATCTTATAAAATATACGGTATTTTTTGTAAATAAATACAAATGTTTGTTTTGTTTTATTTAGCAATATTAAAGCCATGCAATTATAGCAGTGATAATGATTTGAATACTAATCAGTTGAGGTCAAAATTTTTTAATAATTTTGTTTGGATGGTTTTAAGATAGTTGATGAATGATAAGTATCACAAGAATACAACAATGCCCGTAATTATATAAAAATTATTCCAAATTAACATTTATTGTATCCGTGTCGTTGATATATTTTAAAGCTAGAGGTATTTATCTGATTTTTAAGTAAAAAAACTTAAAAACATAACCAATTACAAAAAAACATAGAAGTGATAAAAATCCTGCACATAAATAATTTATAATATTATACATGTATTATCAACTTTTGCAATTTCAAAATACAATTATTCACAGCTATCTAATTAGGTGCCTCAAAAACTCGAATATTGACAAAACTATGGTGTTTGAGCTCATAACTATTTGTTCTAAGATATATTATTTATTTTTACTAGCCATATTTTTTTGGATAAAATTAAATATACTTGGTAACTTAAAATTCTATGTATTATATTATACTAAACATTATATGATATTTAAATTAACGCATATGTGAAGAACACCATAATTTCTACGATTGATTATTATTAATACAAATTTGTAGTTATGAAAGCTTGGGGTGCCATAATATTGTATAAATTATATCTTTAATTATTTTTTAATTCTATTTTATTATTTAATAATTACTATATTAAAATATTCCATGTGTTTAGGATAAATTTCAAAATTTCAAGATAATGTGAGGCATTTTTAAAACTACTGCTTAAATGATTTATTTAGAGTGGTAGTAAAATATAATATACAATATATATTTTGGTAACTATGTGGATAATAGTCTGTCAATTTTATGGTAAATTTTAAATATCAGATATGTTACTTTTACCTAGCCAATAGTTTATCGATAGAAAAACAGGCTGCATTAGATTCATGTTCATCTCACTTACCGATAATTACCTAGATACGTAAAAACTGCTGTTGATTCTGGACTAGAAAAATATAATATATTGTAAAAGTAATTTTATTACGCTTTTATTTCACGATAAGTGTCACATAAAAAAGTTATTGTTTTTTTTTTTTTTTTTTTTTATTGCATAATTAACGAGTTGTCGGTATAATACATTTTGTATAATATTATACAAAGGTATTGATGAACCTGAACATAGAAGTAAATAGGGTACTTTTATTGTCTGTGTTTTATATGCTTTAAGGTTAGTTAAAAATATTAAATAATAGTAGTTACCTATGGGGTTTATATCCTACTTTTATCAACACCTAAAATTATGAAAATATACATAAACATTTATGGTTATTTTTTACAAAGATCTGTTTGTTGTCTACGGACATAAATAACAGTTCAATAGTCATCATGACTTTGCGTCGCGTAATACAAGGTCTATCATCATTAATAAATTCTTTACTCGTAAATTTATTAGCAGCTTACATTTTTAATACGTCTTACAAACAATATTGTTGATTACGACTTATAAGCTCCGCCGAAAACCTTTTTTCCAAATTTTACTATCTATGATTGATGTAAAATGTATATTCATGAGATACACATCACACCCTGTGCTTATAGTTGAGCAAAGCAAAACGAGTGTTCAACTTCCACTTTCCATTTTTTTAATAAAATATATGTTTTTGGAATTGAATCCGTGTAGATTTTTTTATCTATTTTAAATTGAAACGAGTTAAAAAAATGCTTTTATGACAAAGTAAATAAATATAGAAATAAATAGACATAGACGTTTTGTAACGATTTCGAACCATTGCACGTCGATAAGTAAGAAATAAAATAAACATTGAGAGACTGAAAACCAGTTATACGCGGGTGCCTGGCATAATTTATGATAAATTATGGTTTGCACGTGGACCGTGGAGGGTTGAATCTTTAAGAATGTCATTTGTTGTTAATAAAAACCACGATTGTATGGAAATAATAATATAGTACCAACTATCAACAATAGTTACGGCCTTGGGAACTGTTGTTTGTTTTGTAGAGCATTTTGGATATCTCCTCAATGAAATATCCTTAATTGCCTATCTTAATATTAAACTGCTCGTTGGTTTTGCCTGATGGGCAAATGGAATGAGAAATTAGTTTAAGCTGGTAGGCGTGAAATACTAACAAAAATGGTTCGATTCTTGTTTTCATAACATTATGAATACCTGTAAGTAAAGTAGATACCTATAGATACCACGGTGTACAAACGTTTTCTAACGTTTTAATTTTTATGTTATCAACATAATATCATTATTACATATTATTTACGTTATTAAATTAACTATAGATATTGTCTTGGAATGTATTAAAAATATTTAAGGTCAAGAACAAACATTATAATGTAGGTACCTACCTACACTTACTTAATACATAGGTATTATCCATAAAGATTTAATCCAATCAATATTATACATTATACACATATAATAATACATGGGGATCATTGGTCATTAGGTATGTACATGGTTGTTTTTTCATATAAAAAGTGTTTATTGAATATATTTTACAATTTCCACTTTTTACATTAAGTACATTGTAGTACCTACCTATAATGATAAAAACTCCGATGTGACTTGTAGAAAAAACTCACCTGAGTAATGAGTTACCTTTACATGGTTTGATTATTTACATTCAGAAAAAAAAACAATTGATAAAGTAGGCACCTACTCTGGGAAGGAAAAATAAAAAATCACAAAATACGTAAATAAATTTATTATTAAAAATGTATATCTACCTACAAATTTTAATTTTAACATTTCAGTCGTGAATCTGTTTACAAGATTCCTCGTGAGTCTTATTTGCTAGAATTTTAAAATGTTGAGTGTAAAGCTACTAATACATTTTAGATTCTGAGCGGAGCGAGGGTTCTACTGGTGTTTATTTTGTTTGTTTGTTTTTTATCCTGTACACACAATTTCTACCTGAAGGTGTGCTTTGATTTCAACATAAAGTGTTTTATTTTTTAGAAAATTAAATCAAGATGGTACGTTAAAGAGGTCATTTTTCGAATTTTTCAAAGGTTATTTAATGCCACGGGAAAAACCACCAAAAAATTACAAAAAAAACCGCTAAAATTGGGATTTTAATTTCTAACACTTTATTTATCACCATAGAAACGAATAAAAATAACAATTTTAGTTATTTTGTTGTAATTTATAATATTAATTCAACTTAAAGGCTATAATAAAACAATATAAAATATCCAGATTGACTAATCGCTCAGAATCGTTTTTCGTATACAATGATATGATATCATTGAATTCAAATTTAATATAATCCATTATACAGTGACCCACTTGTGACCTACTGTACAGCAGAGTGACATCCTTTTAAACGCTTTTTTACTATTGTATATATTATATAAACAAAAAATAGCTATTTTAGTTATTTTGTTGTAAAACAAAAAATATTATTTTTTGAGACTTGAAACTTTTCACCACACGTATATTGCACCTATAAAATACAGTTCATTGTCTGTTTTGTATTATAAATCAATAACAGCTAGTAATATTATATGAAATAATAGTATATAGTTTTGAGATTTGTTTTTGGCAAAAATTAGTTCAGCCTACAAATTACAATATTTTTTTTTCAAATCAGTTCAGCCCACCGTGTTACTAATTGAAAAATATATAATATATATTATATCAATATAAATATATAATACGATATTCTTTAGTTCTTATTTATTGTAGTTTTGAAATGCAGTGTTGCAAGTTAGATACATTTTAAAAGTATAATTATAAATAACATAACAGTTCGTAAGCTTTTCATTTAAAAAATAAATTTAATTTATAAATTAAAAAATACACTTATAAAATTGTCCAGATTATTTTTATCAAAATTATATTGCAGAATTCGTTTTGAACATTAAACGTTCAATGAATGTTTAAGTAAAGATTCATATCTAATTTTTATGAATGTCATTTTAATTTTATTTATGAATTATGTATGATATGTTACAGGACTTGATAAATTAAAAACGTAGCTATTTTTCTCACATACACGCTGTTAGTATTTTGTATTATATTTCGTGGAAAATTTCAAAACGAAATTACTAATTACAATACAGGAAAGAGGAATAAAAATGTTAATATATTAATAGTATAAATACCTATAATATAATTATAGAACATTGCATTATTACAAAAGTATTATAATTTATAAAAAAGTACCTATATAAATAATATTTTTTGA
The DNA here is from genome assembly GCA_008086715.1 of Sitobion miscanthi. Taxonomy (NCBI): domain Eukaryota; kingdom Metazoa; phylum Arthropoda; class Insecta; order Hemiptera; family Aphididae; genus Sitobion; species Sitobion miscanthi. The sequence continues at coordinate 3,281,794 of CM017805.1, forward strand.
GAACGGGTTGAACAAAAATAATGTAATTACGTTATTACGATATAATTATCCTCACAAGAATCAATGTATAATATTACAATGTTATGCTTTAATTTAAACTCAATAATTGGTTTGTTATGAATTTTATAGTGTACCTATCTGATTCATAGTCTACAATTTTCGTGGGTTTTTTAAAAAAAAACACAATAAGATATAATTTTATGATGAACCAAGTACCTACTTACATATATATTTCAAAGCAGTTATATCTAATATTGAATAAAAGATATTTTAGACATTTTCTAAAAGCAGAAATATAAACTTAAAACACAATGAAGTATTAAACGTTTCAACGTAATTACAAATGTCATATTATCAAAAAATACCTACTGTAAATTGATAAAAAAGATGTGCTACGTAAAAATGGGAAACATTTGAGGTTTTTCAGTAAGTTCAAAACCTAAAATGTACATATTACATGTAAGCCATTTTACTATCTACGATCAAAATCTAAATCATTGGCTTTGAAATTAATGTTTTAAATATCGTAAGTTGTAAGTATTCGTGACTAAAGTTCAGATAGTAAAAAAAAAATGGTAATATTTTTAATATTATTAGTACGGCGCTGTTTGTTTAAAGTATGAGATTTAAAAAAAAATTTATGAATATTTAATAATGTGTATTGTTTTTGTTCATTAGGTACCTAACTATAAAAATAATTAAAATACGTACCTATTAGTGTATAATAATTAGAAATGGATAAATTTATTAAAATAGCAAAATATTGTTTGGCGTGAGACACGTGCAATGCACATACCAGCCAAACGAGTTTGTAAATTTAGTTTTTCTTATACACATTAACTAAAATAAAAAAAAAAGTAGGGAGACGATTTTCTGCCGGAATTGAGTCGAATAATTAATCGTGAACGACGCTCCGAACGTTTTAAAAGCACACGACCATAGTCGGACGGTGTAGAGTTTGAAGTTTGTCGAGGTTGACAGTAGTCGAATTCAATTCATCCGATAAAAATCGTACAATATGACTGCTAATATTTTAAACATTGTTTGCGGTCTTGTGTGCGTTGTCATCGTGTGTGCAAATGCAGCTTCTTTATCGAAATTACGTACGTACATAAGTTTATAACATTTATATTTAAATTATCAAAACATAACAATATACTGATATGTAAATATCAATTGATGGTAGAAAATTGTTCTGTAGAATGAACAGACCGAAAAATTCGGCAATACATTATTTAATACTTATGCACAATGCATCCTACAGTTATTCATATTTGTTTCATAACAATATTAATGTATTTAGTAATTTTACTCTTATTTTTATTAAAATTTATTGTAATTGTGAACAGATTTAATTACGATTTACTTATTGCGCATTGTACATATTGTAAATTAATAGCATGTATATATTTTAATTATAATATTAAAAAAAATTATAAATTATTTAAATAGTTATTTTTAATTTACTGTCAATAATTCTCGTTCATGCATTCAAATATTTCAAGTGTTGTAGGTACAAATAATTTATTTTATTTTACTTATATATTTCTAGCCTCTAAGGTGGGTATTTATAAATTATTTATTTTGTAGGAGTGTACCTTTATATGGCAGTATGTAAAAATTCGTGTTGCACAATTAATTTCTACAGTTTTTCTAGTAAAATATATTTTTCCTTAATTATTTTTAAATATTAAAGACAATTATTTCAGAAATTTTCTTTTTGAATTGAGTAAAGTTATGTTTTTATTTTCTTTTATAAACATTATTATCATGACATTTATATACTATAAAAAATATATTTTATAGCTAAAACGTTTCAATTAAATTGAATTCACACCTTTCATTGAACATCCATAATATACCAAATGGCAAATCGTAATATTATTTCAACTATTTGAAATTCAAACAAATTCCAAGTTGAAAAATTAAATGCCTTATTATTTTTCTATCCAGCATGGCAATCGGCCAATATTATTGTGAATAGGGTATGCTAAGATACTAGTGCTTCAAATTATATCATGTAATATGTTATAATGTTGGAAAACATGTTTTCAAGTATACGTTAAAAAAATACAAAAACACTGGTTAATTTACAAAGATTCGGAAATTTTTTATTTCTTTTCCAATTTTTATTCATATTTATGATTCGATTTTTGATTTGGTTGCATAAATAATTTATAATTTATTTGTAACCGCCAACGTGGTAATCTTTAAAACATTGCAATTACATTTTTATATTTTCATATTATTGACTATGTTATACCGGCATTCACTAAATCTGGCCATAAAAACTATTACATTTAGAAACTCTTTTATAACTAAGCACTGGAGTTTTTATTTTAACATTATTTTCGGTGCATTATGATATGCAAAATAAGTTGAGACACTATTTGAGTGTATTATAAACGATGAATGGGTACTAATTTTGATTAGATTTCTAACACTGGTTTAACGGACGAACAATTAGCATTTTTAAAATTCACTTAATTTCACATAAATATTTAAAATGTTAATATTTTGTTGTTGCAGCTAAAGGTTTTATACAATGCAAAAAAAGTGACCCTAAGTTTGATGAATGTTTAAAGACCGGACTTCAAAGCGCTGTGCCTTATTTAGCAAAAGGTAAAAGTAAACAAAATTCCGATATTGAACATACACTTTTTTAGATTCTATGTGCTAAGTGGAGTGATGAATACAATATATTAGTTCTATAACGATATGTGTATTGTATTTTTCTCTCTGCAATAGACTCTTTGGACGCAGTAAAAACAAATATGCTCTAAACATATTGTCATGATGTACTGTTACATATTATATGTATTACATTTTAAAAAAAGTCGATATTTTTAACACTTTAGGAAAAGTGGTCAATATTACATAAATTATGTCGAGGCTTGGTAAATGTACAAACGTAGTTTCGACGAGTTTACGAGATACTTCGAAGAAACTTAGTAATTTACCTATTTCTAGATAACCCTAGGTCTTTTTTTGGTAAAACAAGCACTGTTTCATTACCTCTAAATGTAAACATTTCTGATGGTGGTGTAATGGAGTAGAACAACTCTATAGTAAACGACTAACCTATAGTAGTATCTATATTTTACAATTGTTGAAGGTGCTTACATGTTATATTATTAATGATTCATTTTTAGCAACTAAATTTGAAATGTTACTATACTATAAATCACCTATTTAAAATAATTTAACTTCAAAATTTATTTGAGAAATAGTTTAATTTCTTATAAATAAAATACAATAGGTATTAAAAAAAGGAAATATTTTCTAACATCTGTGCCCTAATTATCGATTTTTGAGATTATCGGCAGTTGTATTCGCATCATTATTTCACCTTCAAAAACCACATATATTTATTGATATGATGCTTATAACGCTATTTTTAAGAAAAAAATTTTAAGTAATATACATCTATGGGCTGTAAAAATCGTATTTAAAAATGATTTATTATAGTAAATATATTATAGATGGGACATAGGTTTTTTTGAAAATATTCTTTTTTATAATTTGATAACATAAAAAAGGTACCGATCCGTGTTATATTGGAAAAAACTATATATCCAGTGAAGTGGAAATCCAAAGTGTTTCGTAGTCCTACTTAAAAGCCATCTATGTGGTCCACGACTGCAAAAAGGTTAAGAACCACTGTAGTAGAGTGGTAAAAAATAATAACGATATAAAATAGTAAAATATATTTATTTTTTCAGAAATGTTGTTTTGAAATTATGTCAAATTATGTAAAATAAAGTTAAAACTTTTCTAAATTATGAGTGAAGATGCTTAAATGGTTCAGCCTATCTAACTATATAAATGTGAAATGAAAATATTTGTACAGGGTAAACTCTGAAACTATTTATCAGATCTTCTTGATTTTTTTTTTTAACGAAAGAGTATATCACGATTATATGATGTTTTTATTGCAATATAATTTGTCTAAATTCACCAGAAAAGTAAATAATTCAGATATCGAAAATACAATAGTGGCAGTATACAATAGTATCTGTATCTAAATAAACTAAATAATAAAAAATTTAGCTTATTGTTGCAGATTAAAATAATAATAGTGTATTATAATATATTGGTTGCTATTGGTTAATCAGACATGTTTGTTACATACAGACCTCTGGGAAGAAGATAGGCTAATTTAAAAATGGTTAGATTTGTTTTTTTTATTCATCGGATTTTAGTACGGTTGGGTTAGGATTTTGTATTAATTGGTTATATTAATCCATGGTAGGTGGAATTAAGTAAAAACGACAAACTTGGTATAACTTTGATACTCTAGACTCTAGAGTTAAATCATACACTTATGTACAAACAGCACGGGGTCCGTGATCTACCGCAGGTAGATTGCCTACCTGATAATATACTGGTGTGAATAAGAATTTTTATTCCGGGCAACGGAAAAGTTAAGATGAATTTTGAACACCATACATCAAATATTAAATAACGAATTAGCCCTGCTAGTAGTGTTATCAGCTAGTATAATATAAATATATAGATATATATATATATTGATTTTTGTATAATTAACCCGCAATAATAATATGTCATTAAAAATGTACTACCCCCTAAATAGACTACAAAAATTGCCATCCCAGACAAAGAGGTACACTTGTCCACCTCTAAATACATACCTGTATCCTTACTTTGTTGCTATCTAACAATTCTACATTGCATCTACTTATATTAATCATGACTATAATATTATGACTTATTTAGGCGTTCCAAGTATGGGAATCCACAAAATGGATCCGCTGCGAATCTCTACATTGTTAATCGACCAAGGCAAGGGACCAGTTAGTCTTAAACTGGATTTCAAAGATTTGGATATCAGTAACCTTAAATCCGTTATTTTCGACAAAATTCAGTAAGTATCTATATTTATTAAAAAAATGTGTTTTTAAAATGTATTGTATTTATATCTATCTATTACAGTTATAATGCAGAAACTTATAGTTTGGATGCTGAGATACATCCCGAAAAATCCATACATTTGGATGGAGATTATGAAACAACAGGAAAAGTATTAATTCTTCCAATTGTAGGAAAGGGAAAATGTAATATTGTCATAGGTAATATCATAATCAAAAATTGGTCATATTATATTTTGTATTTATATGAATGCATTTTTTTTTATAGATGTCTCAAAACTTGTTGGCACTGTTCAAATGAAACCAGTTGTAAAGAACGGAAACAAATACTTAGAAATTGTAAAAATATCATGGAAATTCACACCTACGAATATGAAAATTAAATTAGACAATTTGTTTAATGGAGATAAGGCTTTAGGTAATTCAATTTATGAGTTGCATTAAGCATAATTATTGTAAGGTCTGCAAGTTGTCATGATTTATTTAAAGTGTTTTGTCCTATTACAGCATAATACAATTTTTAGTAATTCAAAGTTTGAATTTCAAACACATTATAGTATTAGGGACATGATATTAATTTGAAAACATTCGATTTTCTACTTCAGGATTTTTTCTGATAGAAAAGCGAATCTAGTTTGTACTTTGAAGGAGGGGGAGGGAGTCAAAAGTAAAAAGTTCACAGTAATTTTTAATTGCGTTGAGAAAAACGAAATTTTTTTCATGCAATACCAAATTTTGACAAAATCGATTTTAGGTTTTTGTAATAACTCAAAAAATTCTAATCGTAAAATAATTTAAATTTTCCCCAAATGTTTAAATTAACTTTTTCCGTACAAATTTTCACCAAATGTGTATATTACCATTTTATATGAATGATATAATTATCAAATTACTTTTGAGTTATTTATTGGCATGTTTTTAAAAAAAATTTCCCAATAAATATCAAATATAATATAATATTCAATATAATGAATTTTCTTTACTTTCATCCATCTACAGGGGCTGATCTTGGATTATTTTATAAGGGGTGCTACGACTATTATTAGCGAACATCGTATAGTTTATTAATTAATATTTTTTGTATGATACTTACCAAATTACAAAATAATCCAGGGGTCCAGGAGTCCCCCACAAAATGTTTTAAATTAGAAAAATTGTAGTTGTGAATATTGTTTATTGACTTGACTATTGTTTTGATAATAATTTAAAAATTTGCTTTAAGTAGTAATAATGAGAATAAAGAGTTTTTAAATTTTGAACGTACAAATTTACGTCGACTAAATTCTATTAATTAGTGTCCAGTATTTATATTAAAAAAATGTTGGACACCAGAAATGTTTTTCTTTACCGCTTTCTATCGTGGATCAAAAGAAATCCTGAATTGCTGTCTAGATGTTTGTATTTTTGTTTGTTCATAAATTAAAATTTTTTGTCATGAATTTAAAAAATAATAATCTCATTTTATAATACCCATGTTAAAGGGATATTTTAGTGATTAATAAATATCTCATATGAACCTTGTTTTGTCATGCATTCAAATTTAATATTCTATAATATTATCGTCTAATTAAAATTAAGTATTTAATTATATTGCTTTATTTATTGCAGGAGATAACATGAACGTATTCCTAAACGAGAATTGGCGTGAACTTTTAAACGAACTGCAACCGGCTATCGAAGAGGTTTTTGGCAAGGCTTTCGGACAAATTGCTCAAAACTTTTTATCTCGTTTTCCGGAAAATCAAGTAATCCTAGATTAAATTTAGGTATAGTTTGTATGTTTTTTTTATCATTTTTTAAGATGAATACCTATGTTTGACTGTATACAATTAATGATGAGTGTAGTACGTTTTATAGATATTTTGGTAAATATGATACATTTTTATTGTACAGTTTATCATCAATATACAACGAGATATTGATTGATAAGCATTACAATGTATACCTTTTTTAGATATTATGTATGTAGTTTTATAAAATGTTTTCATTGCAGGTATTTATTTATATTTAATTATTTACAATAAAATTATATAAAAAATATGCTATTGTTTGGAGATTTATTTTATGTAAATTCGTCCATTATTTTAGATAGTAATTTATACAAACAGTTCACTTTTAACAAAAAGGCAAAATAACTAATTAAATTAATATAATAATTGTAACTTATTTAACTACTATTGAAATTTAAATATTTTGTTTCAAAAAATATTGTAATAAAAAATAATTTTTGGCTGAAAAACCATTAGTTATTGCATGTCTATACATCTATAGAATAACAAACAATTATACTATTAAGTAATAACCATTACGCTAGTTAATTATAAACAAATATAAATAATAGAAAAATATACTATGATATAGGATACAAAATTTACTATTGAAAGCAGCCTCAACTAGTCTTTGGACATTTTAGATTATATTTTTCCTTTTATTTAATTAGTCTAACTAGTCATTTTTATCACGTTAACATTTACGATTTTTAGCGAGAATTCCAAGAATTTTTTAAGGACATAAAGGTTTGTACCTAATGGATTTTTCTGGAAAATTAGACAGATTGTTAGGTAGATATTTTTCATTCGAAATATAAATAATTTGAGTAGTTGTGTATGGAAAGTCATTAGTTCATTTTCTAAGCGCATTGTTTTAGTGAGTTTGGATATTATTAAATTTTTGACAACATCGACTGAAGAATGAGCAGATTTTTAGTTCCTTCAAAGAATGCAAAGCTGGGTGTTACTTTAAAAAGAAGAGTTTACGTACGTAAGTTAGTTAAAAAGAAAAATTAACTTTCTCAGTAAAACGTTTGTTTCTAGAATAAACAGTAGTATAATCGTAATATAAATAATTTTAAACACCCATTTTTAATGGATTACTACTATTATTACTTATTTGTTTTAGTTTCGATATTAGAAAGTGCTAAAAATGTTTACTAATTTATATTATGCATATAATTTTATTTATACTGTAATATTATATTTAAATGTACCTATTAAGTCTTTTAAAAAATATCTATTTCAAATAGCCTGCATACATTCATAAAATAACAGAATACTCGTATAATATATTGGTTTGTGGAGTTTTATTAACAAAAAAACATAACTTTGAATGATTAAAAAAAAATGTTAATACTGCATTTTGTTGGGGTGCCATACACCTCGCATATATTAGGTGGGTTTGAAATAATTGATGAGTATCGTATTATCATAATAATTTATCATCATGCGAAAAGTGATCTTACATGTTGTCGGACTAGTTTTTTGACTAATATTTTTGCAGCACTCATATTCAGTAAACAGAATTACAGTAGGGATTGAAGGCTATATTAGCCGTTGGGGTTATAGAGGTGAACGGAATTATCACGTTTTCGTTTAATCGGCCAACTAATGTCTTTCCGTTGAAACAACATAAGTATATATAAGCGGATTCCTAAAGAGCGACTGGATTCAGTTTCACTAAGTCAATCTTGCCATCTTGCAGATCAAAATCATACAATATGAATGCTTTTATCGTAAAGTTTGTTTGTTGTCTTGTGTACATTTTCGTTGAAACCAGCCACGCTGCACCTTCAACAAAACTGCGTAAGTGAAAAATTTACAATACCTAAATTATTATAACATAATATACAATATAGGGTTTCAGTAATCTCCGGTGCTTAACTGTTTGATTTTAAGAATGACTAAAAACGCGATTACTGGTATCGAGCAGTTATATAATTTTAAAACCCTATTCTCCGTACGTCATAAGTAATCACGCCACCTTAAGAAGTATCAAGTTTGAATTTTCAAGTTCTAACGTATAATTGATGAGAGTCTCATTGAATAGGTATTTATTGTTTTATTACTCCGATATGTTATTAAATTTTGAAGTTATTTTATTTTAAAGTACAAACTTACACATTTTCTAAGCTTTTTGCAGTTTAAGTATAAGAACTGCCTTGATTTTGAGATGCCGGACAATGTTGTTATTAACATTATGAGACATTAATGTTATTAGCTTTTTTTATACTATTGATTCAGAAAAAAAACAAATATATTATAATCCCTGAGAAATATTGTTAAATATTTAATTATTTTTATATATTAATATTTAATAGGCATATCTATATGTTTAAAGTTAGTTTTAGAAAACATTCGAAAAAATTAAAAGCTTATAACTATTTATAAAACTATATACTAAATTAACAATTTGGCAGTGTCATTTATTTAATGATACATTTATTCAAATTCCGATTTTTTGGAATTTTAAAATACACCTAAAAACCAAATTTTAAATTCGCAATATGCAATAGAATGAAAAAAAAAATTTGTTTAATAGTATTAACTCATACTTTGGTATTGGATTCTTTAGAAGATTAGAAGGTCCTCTAGACTAGAAGGTTCTTAATATACATACAAAAAAGGAGTTACGTAATTTTTGGATTACTTAACTGTTTGATATGAAGATTATTTTATAACTTGTTTGTTAAATGTTAAAATTTGATTTAAATTATTCTCAGTTATTATAGTTTTGTGTTAATCAGAAAAATGAAACAATGTGCCACATAAAACACTGGAACATTTTAACTCAAAAATATTTAAAAATATGTACTTTTATTCGTATTATCACACATAAGGAAGTTTATAAGTTTTTTTTTGTCCTTGATGTCATAAAATAAGTAATAGTACCCACGACTTACGAGTAATCTGGCTGTGACACTGTCTACCGGAAGAACATTTATTACTATTAGAGTGATGTCTCTGGACCGGTTCTATCAGTAATTTTACAATGTCCATGTCAATAAATAAATAAATAAATATATATATATGTTTATTATTATGGAACCAGTAACTATAATGTTTAAAGCGGCCTTCGCATCGTAACATTATTCTGAATAATATACTAATATGTTTTTATAAAACAGTTTATTAACATTTATACAAATATCACGTTTATATAAATGTATTTAATTTATTAAAAAACACCAAATAACTTACATGGTCACTAGTTGTGGCTACTTAGTGCTATGCCACTAGGTACAACAACAACTTTACTTGAATACTATGTAGAATAACACAAAACTATCGAAACCATATAGGTACTTAATTATACCTAATTGAAATAAAATATTTTATTTGTTAACAATAAAAATAATACTTGGATTTAAACTAGAACTATACTTTATTACATCTTAATTTATATTCTTAAGTTTATAATAAATAATAATATAACACAATGCAAAATAATTTAATTTCATAATTACAATGATAATTTATATTTTATATCCTTATTATAGTTATTTTTTACACTAAAACAATAATATTGAGATAATCGTATGGACTTTGCTTAAGTAATAATCATACTATCTACCTAAACCTATTATTTATTTTTTTCGTTGTTTAATGTTTACTATTATAATATTATTGTTATTTAATTTTTGTTAATTTTGTTTTTAGCAAAAGGTTTTATACAATGCAAATTAAGTGATCCAGCTTTAAACGAATGTATCAGAGATGGGCTTCAACGGGCCACTCCTTATTTGGCAAAAGGTAAAAACAATATAAAACAATTTAACTAATATTTTGTATTTTTTTTATCAGATAAAATTATAAATTTTTTAAGGTATTCCGAGTCTTGGATTACTCCCAACGGATCCACTGCGAGTCAATTCATTAGGAATAGATCAGGGTATAGGGGCTGTGAATCTGAAGTTTAGGGATCTAGATATTTTAAACATGAAATCGACGATTATCAAGGACTTGACGTAAACATTGTTGTTAGGAAATGTTTTGACAAATAAAATATTGATAAATTATTACAGATATGATCCAAAGAACTATACTTTGAATGTCGCTCTAGTAGTCCAAAAACCAATTGTGCTGGAAGGTCAATATGAAACAAATGGTAGAGTAATAATTTTGCCAATTAACGGCAATGGAACATGTAGATTTTCTTTAGGTAATTTAAAATTGTTGAACAGTTTATTGTATTATGGTTTTATAAATTCCACAAGGAAAATATGACTAATAACACGATGTTTTTATTTTTAGACAATTACAAATCTTTTAGTGTTATTAAAATGAAGCCAGTACTTAGAAATGGTAATACACATTTAGAAATTAAAAGTTTAGATTGGAAGTTTACTACTTCAAAAATGCATTTACAAATGAATAATTTATTTAATGGAGACAAACTTCTAGGTGAGTACAATCATAGTTAATAGTTAATAATCTATGTTATCATAATATTATATTTCATATATTATTAAATATAGTTGATATTTTTAATATTTCCCATTCATTTTGACTCCAATGTCATTTTATATCATTAAATTGAATTAATTTAACATGTACTTCCTTCCGAACAAAAGATTCTGTGAAGTTATAAATTAGTACCTATTATGTCCAATAGGAAATAGATTAGCTTATACATTTAAATGAGATACCTAGATCTGTTTTCCTCAGAATTTTATAAAGAATAATGCAATATTTAATGATTAAAAAAGTATATCTTTTATATTTCCGTAGAACAGTGAAAATTTTGAAATTTAGAAATTTAAATATTTAAATACCTATTAATAAATATGTTGATTACTTTATAAAGTAAATATACCATGAGTGGAATTAGAACTAATTAGTTCTCAAATACCTAATCTGATTGTGAATTAAATAATTATGTGAGGACCTAATAGACATCTATGTAATTGATTGAACCAACAAATAATGCTAAACACTTCAAACCCTCATTCGTACGACGAAAGACAAATATAAAATATGCAATTAAATTAAATTATTTGCATTAGCTTATCATAAATGAACATTAAAACAATCTTAAAAACCTCTTAAACCTAAAATCTTTGGTAGTTTGCCAAGTAGTTTTGAATACCAAAATCAATTCTATATCATATCTGTTTAATAAATTTTAATATATTTTATTGATGCGAATTTTTATGATGTAGGTGACAACATGAACTTATTTTTAAACGAGAATTGGATGGAACTGTTAAAAGAAATGCAGCCAGCTTTTGAAAAAGCTTTGAGTTCTGCTTTTATTTCAATCGCACAAGAATTCTTTAATAGGATACCATTAAATCAAATTTTTATAGATTAAATATAATGTGAATACACATCATATTATTTTTGTATATAAAATTATTTTTAAATAATTGGTTATTATATTTTAAACTGCAATATTCTAAATTTAAAAATAAGTTAAGGAATTCGTGTGTTATTTAATTTATAATGCTAAGTATAACTTTATATTTTTTAAATAATTGTTGTTGTATCTCAATAAGTAATAACATAATCGTAGTGTTGTATTTATTGTACAATGTACAATGTACATGCATATTTATTATTTATATTATATTGAATCAACTAGTTATTTTTAAGTATGTAAAAATTGTTGTCCGTTAATGATATTAATGAAACAATATAAATATAATATTTAAGGATTCAATAATTTGGTGTTACAGTTGTAAAAAGTTAAAATATAAAACATTTAAAATCAGATCTTACCAGCGGCAGATATTTAAAATAATTAATTTTACATTTATAAAACTATGGTTTTTTCGATTAATGTACATAGCATAAAATTACTATCGAATTACAAGTATAAAATAGTATAATGTACCTACATATTATATAATATATAGATTACATTTTTTTTTCTAAAATAAACAAAATAAATACCTAGTTGTCATAACCAGTATTGTACCGAATATCATTTCACACGAACGATTAACATTATGTGCACCATTATAGAGTGTGCACTGGTGGTGGACACACTTAGGTATGTTACAGTATGACGGCCGTGCAGTCTGGTGTTCACCTTACCACTATAGGTACAAACAACGTGACTAATGAGTAATAATGACCATCAGAGACCGTGTCACGGAAACACCTTGACGGTTGTCTGCACATTTTTTTTCTCCACAATTTTAGTTCGATAAAATTATATTTTACAATCGTGTGCCTATATCGAGACACGCTTATTGATTGAAAATCGCACGTTAAGTTCGGCAAACCGTGGGTACCTGCTAAAAATGTAACTCATGTCCGGATGTAGGGTACACATTTTCAGCATATTTATAACCTGTAATAGTATCCATACAAAGAGTTGCGACCGATGCAAACAACATATTTTATCGTTTCTATACAATCTGAGTGTCTGACTGTTTCTATTTTACGTCAATACTTACCCAAATTTGATAATGATGAGCATACTTATCGCTTTCACATTGTAAACATGTGTATACTATTATAATTATAGGTAAGTACTATTTATATACTTACGTGTTGCGTGTTCTTTTTTTTTTTTTTTGATTATTGTCGTTTTGGATTTCTGATTGCGATGAAAAATATATTATTGTAAAACTCGTATACGACTTAGGCATTTTGCACAAGCCAACGGACTTCTTTGGACATTAGCATCATTTTGATTTGCTACATTTTATTTTTACAAGATAACAGCAAAGCAATAACCCTCATAATTGTTTATTATTTCAATTTGAATATATTGTATAATTTTACTATTTATTTATATTTTTAAATGTCTGTCATACTCTTATTGTAATGTGTGCCTTAAAACTAATGAATCTGTTAAATGTATAGCATTTATACATACAAAGTTACTTTACAAACATTTGAATGACCCGCATTTTGATTTCAAATTAACTCTAATTAAATTGTGACACCATGACTGGGTTTTAAATCAATAGATAGGACCATAAACAATGTTAATAGGTGTCTAAGGGTTTTATTTTGATACTAATCGGGTACTCCGATTAAAAAAAAACACCGGCATATAAGTGCTTGCCTAATAAATTGTTCATTTATCACAAAATCTCAAATATTTTTGTACCTTTTTTTTTCGTTAAATATAAAATATATAAATAATCTTTCTGTACCTACCCATATTATAGCTGTATTTATATTTCCTATGTTTGGCATTATACATATAGCCTAACTTCTTGCATAATTTTTGATTTTAGATTGCTTTTTGAGTACGAGTACATAACGAATAACGATTAACGACGGTAATATTCTACAAGCCGAATTGAACTCAGTTTTTCAATATTTTAATCTAAAACTTTATGATATGTCTTCAAAATTATTACAATTTCAAGCTTTGCTTTTTTTTATAAATTATATTATACCGTTATTGGAAATAAAATAAAATTGGAGACTCAATGCGGCTTGTAGGAAGTCTTCTTCTTTCAGATCCGTATCTACACTCCACCCCCTAAATAGGTATCGGCCAGTAGATTAGTGATGATAACCAAAATATAAAATATAATTTTCAAATTTCATAGAATTGCGGAAAATTTGAAAAACCGGCACCGGGCCCCTCAATACAGGAATTAAATTATAGTAAAAATATTAATTATTAAATAGCGATTCTAGGAGCTAATAATAATTATAAGGGTTGTCAGGAGACGACGACGTACGACTTATAAGTCACAATATTTTTATCAATAGATTAAAGAGCTACATGATAGTAGCTGCCTTAGAAATAATATTCTTAGGAATAGTTGTGCTGAAATTACTGCGTACAAGCATTGATTTTATAATATATGTAATTAATTTATATAAATTTAAAAACCAATGACGTATATAATTAGATAATATAGGTACAAAATAATAAACGCCACCACTCTACATTTTTTTTCGTGTTTCAAATTAAATAATATTCAACATAAATATAATTTAAATAAACAACGTTCTGTATTTTTTTCTATATACCTAATGATAAAGATCCTGTGCCCCCCCTCCCCCCACCGATTTGGACATAGCTTGGGGGTCTGGCCTAAATACGCCACTGTTAATTTCAATAAATTATTTATCACACCCATTATTATCCGTTGGTTGGACGCTTTGTATTTGTCATTTGAAAAAAAAAACAACTGATCAACGGAATGAAAACCATTATAGCAAAAATGATACAATTATCGCTACACAACGATGAGTTTATGCATCGAGTGTTAAATGTCAATCTATGCTCAATACTTGTCAACATTAATTATACAAACACGACCTAACCTATAAGCTTTCGCAATAACACTCAGTACAAATCACATGAACTACGTAGGTACTTATATTAATTGAAAATTATTTGTCCGTTGGTTTTTCCTGTGTGATCAATCAAATTTTTGAGTTCAATTTAAATCTTTAGTAGAGTACTGGACAACATTGATTTGAACAGTAGGCAATTAATCATATTTTAATTTTCAATTAGAAGTACGCGTGACGTTTAAAAATAATACCCGACTTGAAATGATGCTGTTGTACATTAATTTACTTTGAAAAGTTGTGTAGGTAATCACAAATCACATATGTGCTTATAGCTCTACATAAAGGAATAAAAACCGAATGGATTAATAGTACTCGTCACTCGTGTATATCGGTTGACATAAAAAATTGAATTAACAAAGAGTTTGCGAAAAACAAGAAAAAATTGATTATACAAATGAGAGAGTGCATATGAATTGAACTAATTAATAAACACTTGTCTGGTTTCACGAACAATATAAATGAAGAGGAAATTGGACCAAACGCAGTATTTGATTTATTTTAATTAAATTTATTTAAATGAATTGATGTAATCCAATGACACACTGCAAATCACATATTGATCAAGTATTTTATATTATATACCTATTACCTACCTACATTTTTTTGAACAAAATTAAAATAGAGACTGAAATCATTACATTAATTACCTACTAGAGATTAAAATACGAACTGTAATAGCATATATTCGCATAATGACAGATTATATTAGACATAATGATGATGATATGCAGTGCAACAAATGACAAAATATGTATATAATATACCCCCTCCGAGTCTGTCATACATATTATTCAAAAAATATTACATTATAATATAACACATAAACATCTTTAATCGCAGTATGTTGAAAATGTTTTTGAACTATTGGATACCATTTATTTAACACTATTATTAAAACACGCACATAGGTACGTGTTGTGCTGCAAGTATGATATTAATATAGCCGCAGTTGTAGTCTTAAAAAATCAATTTCTATGTGACAGAAGCCCCTCGCACTTCCTAGCATGGCCGGGCCAAGACAAATGCAAACAAGTTTTAGCAAGCTTATACATAATATTTTGTATGATAATATGGCATACAGTCAATACAAACAGTATGAGGCATGGGCCGTGTGGCTCACGGAGTTTCTGTAAAATCGAAGATTTCTGCAAGCATCGATGCTACATAACCGTGAGCGGTGTGCAGCTTAAAAAACAAAATAATATTATTGGTCGGCATACGACATCTGATTCGGCACCGAACGTGGATTTCAAACGGTTTGCGCCGTCTCCAAAAGAGGCCGTTAGAGTGTACGATAATCTGCCAATTTCTTGCTGCAGATACCTCACGAAAGTCGTCGTCTCAGCTCGTATATTATTTATTTCGATTTCGTCCGGACCAATCAACCGTCGCCTACGCAGTCAACGATAAAACGATATGTTTTGATAGAGTTGTCTGATTCTCATATTATGTTGACCTGAAAAATGCGTTTAACTCAAATGACCTTTTAGAGACGCAATCGGAATCTTCACGACCAGGCGCTATTTTATTCGCCGCACTCGCTAGCTACGGCCAATATAATAGCTATACCACGCTTATAATTTATAAATCTAAATGTTGTTGTTGACGGTAAAAAATGAACTGCAGTATAGGACACATCATATCAGTATGAGTAAATCACATATTATAGGTAAATAAACAATATAGGAAAAAAAAATAACAGTTAATTATAATTAGGGAACGGATTTGAATGCAAATTGCATTTTTTTCTGAATGTCCGAAAATATTGGTTTCCAAGCAAAAAGTTCATTTCATACATCAAAGAATTGAAAAATGTAACTTTTATTTTGCATTTTTTTTGCATTTTTTGCATTTTTAAGACTTAAATGCATTTTTAGAGCATTTTTTGAAATTTTAAGTGCATTTGTGGTTTTAAGTAATTTTTTCAACATTTTTCCACATTCATTCTAAAAAAAAATAAAATACCTAAATGGTAAAGGTAAAAGTATAACGATATACCTATCTAAATGGTATACCTATTAAATTTTAAATTTTTAGGTAAAAAGAAGATGGACAGAAGATAATTGAAAGTTAATTAATTAAGTTTGTATTGTATTTAAATATTTTTTATTAGATTTTTCATAATAATGTGTTTTTTATAAGTTTTAAATTCAAAATTTTGTTTTTATTGAATATAAACCCATTTTTAAAGTTTTTTAGGGCATTTTTTTAGTGCATTTTTTGATGTCAAAGCATTTTTTTAAGGCATTAAATCGTATTTTTTTAAGGCATTTTTCTTGTTTTTTAGAGCATTTAAATCCGTTCCCTAATTATAATAAAGGAACATAATAATATATTTCATTATTGCCCAATCACAAGTCGCGACATCGAAGCACACGGTGCTTTAAAATTCGGTGACCGCGATTCACATTCTACACAGTATTTTACTGAACCCACAATTTGTGAGCGGGTATTTTTATCATCGTCGTGTTCTAGAAAAACCTGCCGTCGTCGCAGACATTTTTCTCTGTCGTCCCATTCGACCGTCGATCAAACTGTTTTCGCGTCGTCTACGATTATTGCGTATGATATTATCACCATAATATCGTCAATGGTATATAGTGTTCAGTGGGACGGAATTCCCGCAACACGAAGTCCTGGACGGATATAAGTGCCAGTCTCGTCTCGTCATTTCACGTCCGACAAAACGCATCTCCCGTTTCTCCAGGATTATATCATTATATTAGAGCCGTGGGCAAGGTAAGACGCACACATTATTATTATGCATCACCTGTATAATATGATTTACCGCAAGTTCCCTGGAGGGACATAATATAGCTAATAGTTATTGATATTACGCTTTCGCGACCGTTGTTTAGAATTTACGAACATTATAATTCAAACATTTCCACAAAATGTTTGTAGGGTAAGTACCATTGTCGATTCGGTTGATTCTATGAACGCTTTGGCCTTTGCTGGTATAAAGAGAATTGTACCAATCATAAATGGTTATGTGAAAGGAGCATACTTGAGACCAGCCTCACCTCATCCAGTGCAAAACGCACCACCTGCAAGGGGCTGAATAATCTGATGTAAACCATTCGACATCGCAGATTTTAATAAATTCGTGTTAGCTGAAATACGAAAGAAAAGATCGATACATAGCTTTAAGAGTAGCCACTTGTGGGCTTTGGGGTAGCAGTAATTGCACAATCGGCGTTGAAATTATGATAAAATATAGTACTGATAATACATACATATCTGCAAATATATATTTTCTATTAACTGCATCATTAAATTACATAAAAAAACACTAGAGCTGTTATATGCGATTTACGTAAAATGCAATGAATAAAACAGGACCAAAAGCTTACCTAACATTAAAATATGTTTTGAATATTATAAATATTATAATATATTTGCTAAAAATTAAATTTAAAAGTTTTGCAGCAAGATTCAGTGGCGTGTTTCACCGGGTAGTGGGGGGAGGGGGGTACAAGGGAATCCACATTGATATCCAATTTGATCATGTTAAATTATTTAATTTTAAATGATAAGAACAAAATTATATATATAATATATATACTATACCTACGAATCATAATACAATTTTTTTTTTACATGGTTTCCTCAGTTGGTAATTTATAAACATGATAGTTGCATATGCAATACTTACTGATGATAAAATTAAGAAAAGAAAAATGTGCAGCTGTGGTGGTAAAATTCTATACTGGCAGTGCCTATAGGTAAATAATTCATCTGACTGCACTTTCCCGCTGTCACCACAGTAATTATAATATATTATTATCAATTATAATTATTAATAATGGCTTACTTTTTCCATACATTTATAATATATTTTCATTCATAACTATATAAATATCCAAATAATTATTAATAATTATTTTTATTACTAATATTTTGTTGTTATTTAACTTTGTGTTCTAAGGATAAAGGTTAAAAATGTATTCAGAATATGCTTTCAAATACTTTATGATAATAATAATCCCAAGTATTTGGAATGCTTCATAAGAGATTTCGTTTTATATGATAGATACCAATGTGATCGCGTTTTCAGATACAATTTCATAATACAATATTGAATCATAATACTATAATAGGTACTTAATATAATAATGACTTAATAAAATGTATAATTATTCAATACGAACACGCTAATAGGTATTTTTTTTTTAAATGCTTACAATTTTTTTTATGTGAAAAAAACTGTATACATTAATGGTTAAAATTAAATATTATTATTTTTATTTTATTTTCATGTTGTTTGATTTCTTTCAAACCAATATCTATATAATCTATAGAAAAATGCACATTAATTACTTATATAAAATTGAGATTATAAAATTATGAGTGGGTATAATATTGTGTTATATAATTTTAATGTCATACAATAATTTTTTTGTAACGGGGAAATGTACAAAACGCAACGGGTGATCGAAGTCTCGATATTGTGCGTACGCGTGCCGGGAGATGGTACGGAGGAGGTAGATGTCTTGGGAAGTTTTGGCGGGGAGGGGCAGGGGGGGAACCATTGACCTAGATGGGTCAAAGCTCGGTGACGTGCAACCCAGGTGGCGGCGGCAGTAGCCAGTAGACGCCACTGTAGACGCCACCCGCGGCCGGCGGCGCAGCGGCGGCCACCACGTCCGCCTCGTCCGTCTGCGTGCAGCTGTGCCGCTTGCTCCGGCGCGGTTCCGGCGGCGGCTTGGGCAACATGACCGCCTCGTCGTACGACGGCAGTTGCGACATCTTGCGCGCCGATTCCGCCGCGGCCGCGTACTCGTCGAAGTACTCGTCGGGGCCGGCCGCGCCCGCGCCACCGCCGGACCGGTCGGGGTTGCCGTACTCGTCCAACTGCCGCCGCCGGCGCATCATCTGCCGGGTTTTCATGTTCTCGTGGACGGCCACGAATATGGCCATCAGCCCGGACACGCACAGTATGAGTATGACGCCGATGGCCATCGAGAAGTTCTTCCGGTTGTCTCGGGCGTACGCGGGGCTGTTGACGCACGCCACGTGCCACAGCATTCCGGTGACGTTGTCGGGGCTCAGGCAGCTGGGCGCCCTGAAAAACCAAGCAAAACCGTCAAAAAATAATATCGTCAGACGTCGTTCGGTTAGGTTTCCGTGAGGTGTTCGACCGGATTCACAGCTACGTCGTGTGCCGTGTCGTGCGAGGGCGTGGTAACTATATACACAGGGTTACGACTGGTAACCGCGTTGGTTCTAAAGTTGAGCTACAGTTGATTCTCGGTATAATACTAGGTCGCGACTTGGTCATTGCATAACACCAAAAAAGGCGATGACTAATCACAGTGCTGTTTGATCGATGCGACACGGCACGTGTAACGTAGCTGCGAATGCGCCTTTATGGCGTAGTATTTTTTGCTCAACCAGGTATCTGCAGCCTCCTGACCTATAGCGTGGCCCGAATTAGCGGTGGTTAATAAAGCCAGCGATGGTCCAGTGCTTACCGCACATGGTGGATGTTTCAGGTGGTATAACTAAACTGCATGGACGAGTTTGCGACGCGTGGTATACCTACTACCAGTACCCCGGTTACATATGACACATCTCAAAAATGCTCAACTTTGAAGATCAAATTTCCAAATTATCAGCCGCCTTTTAAGAACAACATAAATCATAGGGGGTCAACCCACATTTTTTCTAATGTAATAAAAGGTATTATTCCTTCATCTGCTCTTCAATATTATTTTTCATTATATTGTGCGGCTCACGGCTCTTTTCAATAGTAACTTTTTTGATAGGAAAGTGAATCTAGTTGGTACTTTGGGGGGTCAAAAGTAAAAATTTCTCAGTAGTTTTCAAAAGCGCCGAGAAAAACAAAAGAAAAATTAAGGAAAAACGGGAATTTGTACGCAAAATCTGTTTTTAAGAAAATCGATTTTGGTTTTTGGTGTAACTCTAAAACAAATGAACGTATGTATATGAAATTTTCACTAGTTGTTTATATTTGAATTTCCTATATACAATAAAATTTTAAAAATATTTTGATTTGTTTTGAACTGTTTAGGAATATTTTCAGTTTTCAATTTTATAAGTATTTTTTTCTATGGATGTCAATAAAACTTTATTTGTTAGGTAAAAAAGATTGAAAATGTAATACAAGGCTACTACTTCATTGTTACAATGGTATTTGAAAAAATTTTAAATATTCTTAGTCGCATTTTTCTTTTATAAACATTTAAATCTTGACAAAATACGGAAAAATTACGAAAATTAGCAAATTATTTTGAGTTTAGAATTCATAAACATTTTTCTTTTGAAATCTAAGATTTGAAAACGTAATATAAGGTTCTTCATAAGTTTGTTTACCTTTATCAAAAAAAAAAAATGACTACAAGAAAGTCAAATCAAATTTTTATAAGCGTTTGAAATTCATATTTTTACAACATTAGTATTCACTCGATTTCTCATGTAACGATTTTCTTATTTTATTGTAATTAAAAAACGTATGACTGTAGATACTTGAAAATTTCACTGAATGTGAATATTATATTAGCATTTTTTATACACGATAATATTTTGAAAATAATTTGACTCTTTTTGAGCTGTTTACGGACTCCATTTTTTTAGTTTTTTTTTCTATAAATATCAATAAAATTGTATTTGTTGGGTAAAAAAACGTGAAATTTTAATACAAGGCTTCTGATATATTGCTTAAATGGCAGTTGAAAAATATTAAAAATACATAGTTACAATTTTTTTTTATAAGTATTTAAAGTTCAAATTTTGACAAAATTTATAAAATTTAAAATTTAATAATTATTTTGTAGTTAAAAATTTATAAAATGTTCAAATTGTATAGCTAAGGATTGAAAATTGAAAACAAGGCTCCACGTAAATAGGTTATATATAAATTACTTTATGCACAATAATATCATCAAATATACTTGGTAACATCATAGTCTGACTGACCGTTTTCGCTCAGAATCGTTTTTCTTATACAATGATTTTATATCATTGAATTCAAATTTAACACCATCCATTACAGTGACCCACTTGTAACCTACTGTACAGCAAATTGACATTCACTTTTTGTTGTTGTTTTTTCGACGCTTTTAAAAACTTCTAAGAATTTAAAATGTTGACCTCCCGAATGCATTAACTAGATTCACTTTTCTTTCAGAAAGACGCTGATTACGAAAATCGGAGTAATCCAAATGGTAATGACAGAAAAAAAAACCAGACACATCATTGTCGCTACGCTCATAATTTAAATTATAATGAATTATTCAAACTGTTATTAAATTATGAAAATTAATATTTATTTTTAAAATAAAATTAAGGAAGTCCAAATTATTTTCAATAATTGAACATTCAATATTTATCCATGTACTCATTAGTTATCATGCTAAATATAAGCTTTAAACATAAAAATATTATTTTATGTTTGGAAAATACGAGTTTTTGAGATATTTGTTATTGTTTAATTTTAAAATATGTTGGAAAAATATTATTAAAAAAAAAATATATATAATATTTAGTGTATGACTGGTACAGTGATTCCTATTGCATATCTTATAACTTTTAAGTATTTTGGTATATTTGAATAAAAAAGTTTATCGTATTTCACAATAATATATTGCTTTGATTAATTTTGTTAGCTTGAGTAGTTCAAAGACATCCTATTCAGGATGCGATGCATTTACTCGCAAAAGTACGTTACAGAGTAATGGTCGTGACAATTTTCAGTTGAATGGAATTTGATAGATACAAAGTACTGTGTTGGATAAGAAAACTAAGAAAGCAGAAACTGAAAGTGATATAAACATATAATGCATCAACCAACGACGATCGGCGGCCAATAACTAGATTTGATTGGTGTCAAATCGATATTGCTAGAGATAAAATACTCGACTTATAAAAACTTTTTTCAAAGAAAATAACTATGATTTGGGACTTTTGAAATTCTATATCTTTATAATAAAACTTACGAATAGTACTAACAAATAGCCAAACAAGTATACCTAGGTACAACCTACCTACTATTATGATGTAATCATTATTATTTTTATTATTTTATTGTAATAAATGTTATAAGAGTGTTGTATTTCAGCTAGTTTTAAAAAAAAGATTATCGCAATTTTACGATTTAGAGAATCTTGTAGATATAAGTATGGTAAAAAATTATGTATTTAACAAAAAAATGAATTAAATGTTACCTCAGTTGTCTAAATATACTTTTATCTACTTATAAGATTACATACTAATTTGTATGTCCACATATCATTTAATTACCTATTGATTCTTTTAGGATTCAAACCTAGTTGGTGTTAAATAAGTAGTTACTAGTTTGTATATGGAATGGTATTCTGTGTCATAAAGTTACCCATTTTTGGACCGCTTACATCTTTAATCTGTTAATAAAGCTGTCATGCATAATATTGTAATAATTATTTTATTATTTTATTGTGAATATATACTAGTGGACATTGCATTTTTCTGCTTGTAAATATTATGCTTATAAGTATTCATCATGTGATAAAGATATAGAATCAATAGAAATTGTAGCTTTTAGTTTATTTTACATTTTCACATGATCTAATAACATTATGGTTTATACTATGCATTAAAGTGAATGCGAATAGGCAACTAAACTTGCAAGAATTATTCATAACAAATGATAATATTATATATATATAAAATGTTAAGTAAGTAATAACAACACAATTGTTTTAGTTGATTATTGTATTGTATTTTTTTTTTTTTAAGGCGAATTGAATATAAATCATGAAACTTTCATGTGGTGACTTCTAGTTTCAAACCCATTATCAACTAGGTATGTGTTAAATACTTAAAACCACAGATATAGATAATAAACTAGATTGCTAACTTATGATATAAGCCGTCGCCAAAAAAATGTCATGTTGGTTGTGGGCTATGTTTAGTGTTATTACCTGATAAACACAATTTATCATTGTATTATACCTATATTTATTTATATTGACTTATTCGTGTTGAAACACCATATTTATACTATACATAATTTATACATAATTAATGATTATTATTTATACTCTTATTTAAATTGATCAAAATACTTTATATGACTGTCATATTTATTTGAACACAGATTGTGAAGGAGTTTTTCTCCGTGTATTAATAGTAAATAAATATATCTGTGTATTATTATCACGATAAAAATTGATAAAATACCATAGCCCATAACCTTTACGTTGAAAAAGTGGCGTTATTCGTCCCGCTTGTTAGTGTAAAGACATAGTATGTAGTATTATTAATTAAAATTCAAATTATACAGTTTAAATGTGCTTCCCCCATCTATCAAAATATCGAAGATCCGCCCCTAGTCAGCAGCACAAACTCTAATAACTAATATTTTAAACTAAAATATGATTAAAAACTGGGGGCTTGGCCTCCATAGACCCCCCTAATTGTGCATATGGTGTAATGTAAGTAGTGTAATTTTATCTTAATTATAGTTTTACGGTGTACCTACATAGGTTAGACCCAAGGCTTGTAAGTTCATGCACAAAAAATTGCATGAATTAGCATTTTATCATGCATTCATGCAATAAACATTGGAAAAATATGCGCTGAAAATTTCAGAAATATGCATTTATATGCACTAACAATTTTAATGTATGCACTCAAAATATGCATAGTGTAAAAAGTATTTACAGATCAACACTTGGTTGTCGGTTGAAAAAAATCAGCACCAAATTCCGATACAAAATTTTTTAAATGGCCTGCAACCGTTTGTTTTTCTTTCCGCAATGTTTAAGGTGAAAAATGAATAATTTTGTTTATTGTATATGGTATACACTATACCTAACACCTACCTAATACAAAAACACGAAATCTAACGTATATGAGTTAAGAGGACGATACTCCGCATGTGTTGTCTCCGTTTTACCAATTTAAAACGGGGTTGCTATACAAAGTTAGAAAATATAATTTGTTAAGAAAGTATAAATCTTTAAAATAAATTGAAAAGAAAATTTTAGAAAATGGTTTTGTCACAAACATGTTTCAAGAGAAAAATGTTTGTTTAGAAAATATAAAGTAATACAATTATTGTCATTGGGATTATTGGGTGAAATAATATTAAATATTAAACGCGTAAATTATCAGACAAGTAATCACATTCGAAAATATATTAAAATCAAAGTATTCAACCGGAAAAGTTGTTTGTACAAATCGTAATTAATTTGATAATATACTTAGTTACTGAAACAAATTTTAGAATAAATATTGTTCGTTAGATAATGTATAGGTAATTGCCAAAAAATACTCAAGCTTAATTGCCTAAATATTTTTTTGTTAAAAAATTAAATTTCTGAAAAATATTTAAGCTTATAAAGATTTTCTGATAAAACTTTTATTTAGACTTAACTTACAACAGAAAAATAGTTCGTTCAAAAATAGTTTAATAGAAGAGTATTTTGTTAGAAAAACTATTTAGGCATGTTGTACCGGATTCCGAAATACATTAGGTACGTTTAAAAACTGAGTGGGCTACAGGCAAAACCTAACCTAACCTAACCTGTCCAAACTCCCCTCCCCTAGTTGTGCCTATGAGTAGTTAGCAATCTAGTTAATTATCTATATCTGTGATTAAAACTAATCTGGTATTTTGCTGAGGTCTAAAACCTATTGTTTATTATTATTGATAGTTTATTCGTCTACTTTTAACTGTTTATTTTTTTCAACGTTTTCAGCAGACAAATCATTATGCATTTCTCACCATAAAAGTACTAATCATTTTATTATGTTTTTATGTATAGCACCACTGCAGGTTAATTACTAGAGAACAACTCATACCTTTCAACTGGAGAATGCTTGGTAGTTCTATTGGCCAGTACGGCCATGTACGCGAAATCAGCACTGTAACAGTCACACATCCATGGGTTGTCATCCAAGTAAACGTATTTCAGCTTAGTGCATTTATTGAACGTGCCATTTTTCAACGTCACTAAACGGTTCCCAGTTAACCTTACTTCTGTAAGATTGGGTGAGTTGACAAACTCGTACGATATCAGGTGCGATATCCGACAATAGCTGAGATCTAAAAACCACATGTGTGATGAGTTGAAACTACCCGGTAGTAACATTTGTAATGGGTTGTTGGATAAGATGAGCTCGCCAAATTTCTCTAGTTGAACGAATGCCCCGTTCGGAATCGAATGGATCCAACAGTGATCGAGGTTCAGTCGGCGGAGAGAGTTCGATTTCAGTCGTCCAATTTGAGAGACGAAGTTGTACGAAAGGTTCATCGATTCCAGTGACGGCAGAGTAGCCATAACAGATTCCCATGAGATTTCTATGATAAAATTTGTAGACAAGTCCAAAAACATAAGCGATGACATGCCGTAAAATGCTAACGGGTCCACCTGAATCATAAAAGGAATACAAATTTTATTGTTACTACTCCATCATATTTCATGTACCTATAGGTATACAACGTCATTGGATATGCTACTGTCATCATTATACGCAATTGTTTTCCAGTCATTTGATTTTGATTTACAACGATTCGGGGACCACCTTTCATAAATACATTCATTTGATACCTTGGTGAAAATGGTTACCCCGCATTCTTTCATTAAAAGTTGATATTGTTCAAGTTAATTGATCCTATCGATCAAAGTGACATTTAAAATTGCAGACCATAAATAACAACTATAGGTATACACATAATATAGAAACGAATTTATTCTTACTTCATGAAACGAGACATCACTATTAATCAGTAATTCGAGCAATTTAAAAGTTATTCGAGTGGATATTTGTTCTAACAACAATTCACCTGACATGGCACGTTTTTAAAAAGTAAAAATATTCGTGCATATTATTGCACCTAGGTTATATATGAATTATTCATAATATAATAAATTAAAATTTAGTTAAATTGCTCATACTGTTATTTATTTTTAAACGAGTTGTTTTTATAGAGTTGTTTATAGAAATTAATTTTTTGAATAAAGTGAGTATTATAATATATTATAACATACCTCCTAATAGATTATTAATATTATTAAATTTTATAAAAATAAATAAAATGTGGCAAATTCTAATAATAGTATAATGTGTTACGTTTGTATTTAAAAATTCAATATTTAATATTATTGTAACGAGAAGTGTACCTACATTAAAAAAGTTTTTCATATCTAATTTAAGTATCATATTTATTTTCAATTGAAAAACTGTTGACAAATGATACGTACAGTTTCGATGTGGTTTTCAGATATATCCAAATTGATCAGGTTTGTGCTATTGGCGAATTGATAAGCTGCAAGTCTTTTAATTCGGTTGCTGTTCAAAAATACAGTTCTAAGATTAAGCATACCATACAAATTCGGTATGCGCACTGAACACTGCGAAATGTCAAGCGTTACGAGTGAATTGGATTGTATTGTATTGTCGATAAACAGCCGATCGTTTAGGCTGACGTCCAATAGTTCGAGGTTTGTAAATCCACTCAGAGCATCATCGCTGATATAGGCGAGGATACAGTCACGTATGTTCAACGTGGTTATTGAGTCCGACCACAGTCCATCCAATTGTTTTAATGGGTTATTCGACAAGTTTAAGTATTTCAGCTTTTTGAGTCCACTGAGTACAATTGGTCCAATCAATACGTCGATTCTACATTGACTAACGTCTAACACTTCTAGCGATTCACTGATCAATATAGTGTTATTGTCTCGACCAAGATCAACGAAAAGATTGTTCGATAAATCTAGAAACTTGATTTTCTTGTTATAGTTAAACAATTCACTTGGATTTATATCAGCGATGTCGGTAATGGAGTTGTTGCTCAATATCAGATCTTCAAGATTCCATAAGTTTTCTAAAGCAACCTTCTCGATATTTTGGATGTTGTTCATGGATAGATTGAGTTTTTTGCATTTAGTCATGTATGATACTTCGAGTGGAATAAAGTTCAATGACATGTTTGAAAAGTCTAAATTTACTAACTGAAAAAAAAAAAACAAAACTTGTTGTACTATATATTATTATTGATTGTAGAAACGTATTGAACGAGAATAAATAAAAGAGACTGAGCAAAATAAAATTTTCTAGGTACCACTTACAAAAGTATATTGTTGTGAAAGAAATATCAATAAGTTATTTTCAGAATATTTTTTTAATGTCAGCAGTATTTTAAGTAGGAAGATAAGTTACATAGCTACATAGCTGCAAAGATTGAAAAGTTCTTGATACATTTATATAGTTTTAAATTTTAATGACCGAAATAGGCAGCTTTTTAAAATATACAAAATACGACCAATACAATAATTTTTTAAGAAAATTACTAAATATTAAAATAAATGAACGAAATATATTAAATACAATGATGGTATTAAGAGTTATCTTTGTCTAAATATAATATAATATAATAATACATATATGCCTATTACACATTTTGCTTTTACGTGTTTTCTTAGCAACACATTATAGTAACCCGTCAAATTGATGTGTAAAATGGATAATAAAAATAATAATAATATTAATAGTACCTAAACTTAATATACTGAATTTGAGTATAAGAATCACAGATATGCTCTTAATTCAAATGCCAAAATTAATATCAGTATGAAGCGTCAAGTACTTGAAAACTAATAATGTTATATGAACATGAATTATAATTATTTACTACTTTAAGTACTTAAAAATTATAAAATTAATTAATTTACCTCGAAACATTAATTTATGACTTTACACCCACTAGACAAATACATTGGTGGGTAAATCTTTTAAATTAAGAAATAAATACATTTAATCAGATTTTTTTTAATTCATAAAATTTATTGTGATACATGGTTGTATAATGTTATGTTTAAAAGTTTGATTTACTGTTACATTAATTAAAAATAATTAAAATTGATTCATATACATTTATCGCTTCTACGAGAATCTAAAACTAGCTGAGAAGTACGTAAAGAATATATTTTTATTGGGTTTAAAATACTTTTTAATGTTTTAATTAAATGTTAATCAAAATATAACAATAATTTCTAAAATAGATAAAAAAGATGAATAATTTATTTATTTTTAAAAATTAAAATTATCTTGATATGTTTTAAAAAATTTAGAATGAGATTTGAAATGAATACATAATACATACTATATTTTATATATTTATTAAGAAAATAGTTGATGCACTTATTAAAGTTCTCAGTTATATTTTAATAGTATTATTAAATACAATTTATAGGGTTCTGATAATATAGTTTAATCACTTATCAGTTATCTAGAATGAAAATGCAAAGCTATATGTTTCGACCTTGAGGTCAATCTTTGGGGAACAAATCTGGGAAAATATTTTCCATTAATTAAATACTTCTAATTGCTTGACATCTTAAGTCAAAAATAATAGATTCAAAATAAATGTATCCAAATTCAAAAATAATGACTGTTGTCAAAAACTTCTTAAGTTTTATATTTAAAATATTTAAAATATATTGACAAAATGCTTTATTTCATTTTACTGATAAATCAATAACAATTATTGAAATATTGTGGAAAAAAACCAATTTAATATACATGACAACGTTTGTAGATTAATTAATTAAGTTGAGATTAGTGATTACTTGAGGATCCATATCATAGTTTAGGACATCGGTGATGTTGGCACCAGAACAGAGCATTTCGGTGGAAGAACAAACGGCACATTGTTCGGGACATATTGCTTTAGGAGTAAGCAGATTATCGAGTAGTTCTGGGTTTATTGTCTTCACCAAACAAAGCAGTATCATCGCCAATCCTATCTTCACTGAAAAACCAACCTGAAATGTAAAATATACGCATCTAAAATTCTCTAAATATTATAATTTATTATTCGATGTGTTATCAACCGTAACACTTTTTACGCAATTGTATCACTCCAACATTCAAAACAACGGGACCATTCCATCCGTAAAACCCGGTTTTGGACTTGGATTAAAGCCAGTTATGATATGTTACAAAGTTAATTAAAACAATTATAATTTTTTTGAAAAATATTTTTAAATGGCAGTAAAAGTGTAATACAACAATTATTATTGTTTGTTATGATATCACAAAAATTTAAGTTCGTAATTTTGTTATATTTGAAAAATGTAGTGTCATAAACTTATTAACATTCATTACCTAGTCATTATCATCCTCAAATGTAATTCAAATATTTGTATCCATTTGTAAATATTAAATAGTTTTTTTAAAGTTTTATTTGAGCATAAATTGAGTTTAAATAAAATGATTTGAACAAAACAAATATTTTATACCGTTAATTTTTATGTAAAAATAAAATAGAAACTACTCTTTGGTTATAATTATATTTAGAATGAAATTGTTATTGCTTTAAAGCTTAATATAATAACCCACTAGATTCTCTCCTTGTGAAACAATGACATACCCAATGCGCGGAAAACATACCACATGTGAAGTAATCATGTGAGATTTTTAATATATTTTTTTTATTGTTATTTATTTTTTAGTTTTTTTTTTTACATTTATGAGTATGAAACAATACAAAGCCAAACAAGCCAAGTATAATTAATAGGTTGATGTTTAATAAAACATTTGAATAAATTCAGAATGTGATGAAAAAAAGGAAACAATTATATTTTTTTAAAATATAAGTTAGAAATGTTGAAGTTCTGTGATAAAATGGTGGAAGAGAATAGTAGCTAAGAGTATTTTTATATTTTATAAAAGTTTAATGATAATATACGGCAGACGTATTTTTTTTTGAGGTTACCTATACGTTAACATAAATGTCCGAATCGACCGAATCGAGTACCTGATTGATATCATATGTGCGTGGAAGTAATTGGGATGTGACACTCAATGGTCAAAAAGGACAAGGACCGGAAAAAGAAAATAAGGAAATATTGATTGCAGTATAGTCGATTATACTTTACAGAAGGTACCTACTTTTGATTCATTATTAAAATATAACGTCTACTTGTGAGTTACAAAAATGACATTCTGCAAAATTGAAAATACTTCAAAAGTGATTATATTCAACTAAAATATCCAGATGTCATTAATATTTGCTTTGTTCGTTTCTTATTTAACAATGATGAATAATATAAAAAAAAAAAATAAATATAATCTTGGCTACCTTACCAGTCTTGTATGCAATAGGTACAATAATATAGTTTTTTTTTTCGGATAAATAAATACGTGTTTTACAACAAAGAATACGGTTATTGTAAACAGTATTGTTATATTTTTTTTTTCTAACTCATGAAGTTGTATATTTACGTTATCAATTTAACAACCGAAAATTCATTTGATCATTTTTTAGTGCATACATTAATCTACGATGTGACATTGTATAGTCGGTTTTAGACAAACTCGTTGTAAATGACCTAGGAATTTATATAAAAATTGTTTGGAATTTGAATTGATCAACAAAAACGCTTCAACGTAATTTATGCTCTGTAATTTGTATTTTTTTTTTAATTATACAGAGAAGATCAAACAAAATATTATAATTAATTTTGTTTTCGATATTCCCAGTAAAAAAAAAAAATATTTATCGGGGATAAACGTAACGAGTAAAATACTCTTCTCGTTTGTATTATTTTGTTAAATGTATACAGATTGGATTATTGCAGTATCATTTATTGTTTTTAATTTTCAACTCTATAACAGTACAAATAGGTATTTATATTGTTTTTTTTTTTTAAACCATTGCAAAATTATTTATTATTAATATTATTTGTATTATTATATATTATTTTTATGTTTGATTTTAAATTAGAAATATTTAAAATAAATAGGTCAACGTATTTATTTTAATTTTAATGTTAGACATACATTTCAACATTTGTTTAATGTTATAAAATGCAACAATTGTAATCTCGTTTAATTGTCTCGTTTAAGTTTTTAATGTTATTAGCTTAAAAACATAATATACTAGTAACTGAATCGATATCACCTTGAAATGTATAAATGATTCTGATAAAGTAAATAATTACATTTTAATAATAGGTACCTACATGTGTAATTATAAAGATTGTAAATAGCTTTATTTATTTATTTATTTGATTGCAATTATATCAGTTGGAGCAAGTTGAGCCACACCAAAATCAAAACGAATAAAATTAACTTCACTATTCACGTAGGTACGAATATATATTTAAAATTAAACTTCAAAAATTGTATTATATACGTACCATCATACATGCGTACTATACTAAGCAATCCCGACACGAGTTGAATACTAAATATCAAGAGAATCGAATAAAGCGAAGATTTAAAAAGACTAATATTTACACTGCATGGCTCGTTATCACGCGGTTGGTTTTTTTTTTAAACAGTGAGTTTATCTTTATTGTGTTTACTGTTTAGCATAGGTACTCATGAATTACAGTGTTCGACTGACAACTGAAAATGGCATCGTACCAGAGGCCATTCAAATAGCGTATACGCAACATCGACGATTAAACGAGTAAAATGTATGATATTTTTATGATTTTTATGATTTATTTTATTTTCAATCGATTAGGAATTAGGATTGATAGTATAATGTAATTGAGGTGAGTACTCGTATTAGTTAAAACATTTTACAACTGTACTACTACGGTAGTAAGAAAATATGATATTCTGCAGTTGACCCAGTATAGATAAATTAATATAATTTCAGTCTATTTAAATCGTTATTATAAATACATCCCGACTAATTATTACTCATGGTTTATATATAATATTATATTGTATGGCCGTTGCTATATTTTGTATTCAAATACAATTTTAATTTTCCTAACATTATAATATCTAAAATATACATTTTCTATTTATTCATTGTGTTGTTCAGCTACAATATTTTGTTATTAACAAGTTACGTAAGTCTACATTAATCGCGTCAATTATAATAATATTTAAAAAAATAATATTGTATAATTATTTAAAATTTATCTACAATGAGATTATTTCTAGGTTTTACACTTGTTAAAAAAGTCCATCTAGAATGTGTCTGAATGGGTAATTAAAATTAACATTAAATTTGAATGATTATAACACGTATAATTAATAATAGTCAATAGTCCGATTTGAATTAAACGATTAAACCTGAAATATACTTTTGATAAACAAAAAAAAAAAAAAAATAACAAATGCAACAAACTGTTTACAGTCACATTATTGAAAATTGATTTTCAGTAATCAGTTTTGAAACAATTTGAAACTCTTCAAAAATTGCTTAATTTAGAAAAATGTCCTGCTGACAACGAGTCTATTATTACGTTTATAAAACGATTAATACAAATTTACCACGGATTGGCTTATCGTAAACATAAATTGTAGTAATCGGTTGTTAATGCATTTACGTCTTACAATAATATTTAAATATTTTACTCATATTATTATACGATAAAACTGTTTTTTTTTTTTTTTTTTTTTTTAATTTTAATTGTCGACGACGTTGATGCAACAACGCTTCGATACGGGCGAGAGATGTTATTTCGTCTTAATAGACGGTAGTTATGTTATCTGGCGAAGATGTGAAAAAAAAAGCGATAACGCATTATTATATTGCCTCTGTTCGTGGTCGTTGCCCCGAACGAATAATAAAAACGATGAAATTCGCTATACGGTCGAAGGGGGTGAAGCAAATCGAGCACGCGTGCTAAATATATTAATACTATATACGGTTTATCATCGTCACACGATTTGTCGTGGGCGTATTATTGGCGTGTTTTGTATACGAACCGTGCGACGGTATCGTATCGTTATGGTTTTGAAAAAATTCATAGTTTTTTTTTTTTTTATTCGTCCGCGATAAGTCGTCCAGTGCGCGGGCGGGAGTGCGACCACAGTGGACTCTCTAGACAGGTGGGTGGTGGGGCGTGGCGGTGGGCAACGGCGGAGGGTCGTCTGGTCCCTTACCTCCATGGTCGAAAATCCCGATGACGCGGTTCGATTCGGCCGACGTGGTGTCCGCGGCAAGTAGGTGGCGGTCAGTGCAACCGGACGACGACGAGACGATGCGGCGCAGATGGAGACGTTTGCCGGCGCACGTTCACTTTACGGCGGTAGACGGCGGCGGTGCACGGGGACCCGAGTACGAAATATAACATCGTTCGCATGCACACGGCAAACCGGAAACGGCGAGAGACGAGAAACCGAGAAAACAGAGAGAGAACGATCCGCCGTATGAGATGATAATATCGTTCCGATGGCGGCAAACGGCGTATCGTACGAGTCGCGCGCAGGTGTCGCACGTCGTTCTCAGGTTATTACCACGCGACAGAGTTGCACCGCTCGGTCGTAGGAGTGTCACCAATCCGTCTCGGCAGATAAGACTGGAAGTTTCGTGAAGTGTTCGGCCCGACCAGCGAACGACGCCGTCTAATTGCTGACTGATTACAATAAGGGAATCGTACGAAACTCACTCGGCCGCGCTCGTAGGGATAATGACACAATAGCCGCCGACCGTGATAAGGATGCCCCGTCTGACGCCGACTCGTTTTCATAATAACATCGTCGTTTCTCTTCCTCCCGCTCGTTTTCTAATATGATGCGCACACATTCGAACGATGCGATATGACGATCGCCGTTGTAATTGCCGTGACTTTCGGTCGAATTCTAATAAAATATGACATATCGCTGTTTGTCTGTTTCGATTTTTTTAATTGCGATATTATGCGTTATGATAACAATGTGATGCATGCGTATAGGAACCTCAAGCTTGGTTACCGCACTGTGTTGCATTATCGCGACCGTTGTAAACTATTACCTCCGCGACTTCGTATAAATATCGTATTATACAGGTACGTGCGTTCGAAAGTATCCTAAATGTCGTATGTATATGACGTAAGTAGGTACTGGTTCTTTACGTCGTGTCTGTAATGTCTATAATATGCGTCTTTCGATCCTCTGCAGGATTCCGACGGGTTACGCTACAGCTAAAATATATTTAACATAATGGTACGCACGTTTTTCGGCGATACCTCTCTCTACCTGTGCCTATCACATTATTATTGTCGCCACACAACACGATAATAATATCATACTTCTGCCGCCCCCTCTATATACTTCTTTATGTTATTCGTGCCTAGTGGAAAATATATAATAATATTTCCACGTGAATACTGTTTGAACTTCGAAAGGGCAATAGTCTTGTCGCGGTTGTCTTGGCTTCGATAGAACAAAAACAA
Organism: Sitobion miscanthi; assembly: GCA_008086715.1. NCBI lineage: Eukaryota > Metazoa > Arthropoda > Insecta > Hemiptera > Aphididae > Sitobion > Sitobion miscanthi. Next base: position 3,316,867 of record CM017805.1, read on the forward strand.
AAAAAAAACCAACAACACAATGGCGATCGCCAATAATTATTTACAACCGTATAGTTGGTACTTATACAATTATTATAGGTATTTTTAAGCTAAATCGAATGTATACGTGTGTGGCGTTACGTCTTATAAAATAATATGTCACACTTCGGCGGATAACACATAATATAATCGTATTTCACGTGTTTTGGCTATTATAATTTGAATAAAGCCCGTGTCCACGTCGTGTACCAATATAATGCTATTTCAGTTATTTTCGACGTTCTATGTTATTTGAAAACTAATTTATTTATAATGACTTATAATTATTACTATATGTACATGATCATAGTAATTACAAGAGTTATCTAAAATAAATATATGTATATTATACTTTTTAGTTGAGAGAAAATAGTTGTGAATGCTATAAATTATTGCAATTTACTATCGACATTGTTTTTTTTTTTGTCATCAATTTATACTTGTTTATTTTATATGATATTAAAAATATGTCTTGTGTTTTATAAATGTTGCGTACAAGTTAAAAAAAAAGTAATCTAATTATAGTAATGAATTCATTTTTTATACATCAGATAATATTTAATAAACTTTTATAGTACATAATATATCAACGTCCACATGCAGTGCGGAGGTGATTCAGTTATCCCAAATCAAAGTATTTAACTTGAGAAGACGTCACACCCGCATGTGTTGTCGACGTCTTACAAATGTACAACGTCGCAAAAACTGTTTTGCGCGGGACAACTTTTATCTCTCTGCGTTTGTTGTAGTAGTGGCTCCAAAATTTCGGAACATGTGGGGTAGACAATTATCTATGCAACAGCGTGATTATATTTTAGATAACATAAATACAATAAAAGTTATTTGCTTTTAGACATTTTTCGTTTTTTTGTTTTTTTCATCTTCTTATAAAAAATGAATGGATGGTGCATTAAAAAAAAGCACGCTATTGCACAGATAAAGTTCTTCTTTACGTGTTGAGAAAATTTGATAGTTCTACAACAAATATGGCACGAGAAAAGTTGTGTTGCTCAAAACATTTATTGCTATGTTGTACATTTGTAAGATGGAGACAACTCATCATGAGACGTCCTCTTAAGAGCACTGAACTGAATACATGGAACGCGTGCATTGTTCAAAATATGAACCTCATAGAAAGTCGCCATATGCATTTCGAGTCAAGGGAAAACATGGTAAAATGTTATTGTATCTATGAAAATTGTTATCATTATCATAATATTAATGTTAAAAATCAAATCGGAATGCATATGACGGCTCCCGTATTTTACATATATGAGAATTATACATAATACGCATTCCATGTATTTAGTTCAGTGCTTAAGAGGATGTCAGCGCACTATTTGTCTTCTCTCTCTGGTCTACGCGAAACATAGACAAAACGCATTAACGCAGAATCATTTTTTCTACGTTTTGACGTAATCTTAGAGTAAATTCACCCTTCACAAAAAAGATATGGAATAATATTTTTGAGGGAATGACATATAGTTTTTATATTTTGTTATTTGACTTTGTATTCGACATTCAAAACAAACAAAAAAATGTTGTAAATTTAAATTATGTTTACATTTTTTTGAGACAATAAATATGAATCTATTGTTATGTTGTTGAAACTCACGTCGTGTAGCTTATAATGAAAAGTACTGCGTTCGTCAAATGAAACTTTGACGATATACTGTGTATAATGGTTAGAGGTACAAACAACAATATTAGGCAATAATACAAAGTATGTATTGACGTAACGTTTTTATTTTTTGAATTTCTAAAATCAGGTTTCTATAAACCGAGTTCCACATAAAATCCTTTGCTAAAATATGCAAGTGCGATGACTTGTAGTTTCTTCAAGATATTAAAAAACACACAAGGTGCAGGTCCATCCAATCTCTGTATCTATAAATTTTTTTTAGATGCATTTTTATATAATATTTTTAGCTTTTTTATTCATAACATACCTATTCAATAGAATGTTTGAAACCGAATCGAATAACATAATACTTGTATAAGACCATGATATACAATTTAAAAAATGTCTGTAAATACCATACGTATACCGATCATGAGCCTGAGCCATATTCGGAATTGTTTCCGGATTGCGATGATTTATCATTACTATTCCCCATTTTAAAGAAAACCGTTCTATAACTCGTCCCAGTTGGCACTCGTCTATACCACTTTATTTTATACTGTGATGTTACCATTAAATATAAATTATGAATGAATAAAATATTTATAAACCATAACAAAAGATGTGTATTAAGGTCAATAAAATGTCAAATAAAAATCATAATTCAGAAATATTTTTTTGGAAACTAATGATTCAGTCTGATATTATATTAGACTGCTTTATTATAATGACATGTTTAATATACGTTTGAACTTTCAAAATTAAACTAAACATTAGGCGTAGATACAATATTATTTGCTTTTGTATTGTCATGTTGATACATTAATACAATACAATAACTGGTAATTTCTTCGATTATCTTAAGTAATCATATTATGTACCTATAGGTATAATGTATACATTGAATATATTTTAATAAAAAAATTGATCATAATCTTCAGTACTGCATGAAATCACCTAATTGTTTAAGTTTTAAAAAAATATATTATATAAGCAATGTTTAATATAGATTCCTATATATTCCATCATAATATTTTATAGGAACATAATAATATCTAAATTATACTTTAATAATTTAGGTACCATAATTATTTTTTTTGATTAATATTATCGACACTAAAACGGAGATAATAATAATAATGTCTATAATCTTTATAATTAAAACGATTAAAATTGATTATATTATTATGAGATCATATAACCAATTAATATGAGGTCAAGACTCATGGTTTTCGGCATTCTGTGTGCCTACGATTTGTAAAGCATCATAATTATTTTCTTTAAGGATGATTCCAAAGACTACAGACTTCTGAGTTGTGTTTGCTTTTTCTGACATTTATGAAACAAATCACTTCCACGATTTATCTAATATATTTTGTAAAAACCAAATTACCATCTCAGCCTGAAAAAGTCATCAACAGTGTCATTGCGCTTAAAATTGTTATAATATAATATTTTTAATATTCCATGATGTTATTTACGACTTACTAGTTTAACATGAGACATTTTCAGAAAAAATTCAATAAATAATATTTTTTTCAATAATTATTATAGTAAATTACTGATATTCAAAGATGACTCCGTTTAAGTAATATAATTTCTCCACAAACTGGGAAACTGACAGTATTTATAACTCCTTAAAAAAATTAACGGTTACAATCTCCTAGATGATCGTGCTCGATATGTTACCGTTTTATAAGCCCATCGTGACACTCTATGAGTTTGAGGTACCTATAGAATTATACTATTGAATTGCAGTTGATGTTACAGTATTTGCGGTTATGCCAAATACTATAGATATCAATATGGGTCAGTCAATTTTAAAATGCTTGCGACATAGGATCCCCCAAAATCGTAGTGGTTGCCTATATATGAGAAATCCTTCGGCGCTGTCGAACCAATGATAAGGACCTATGATATGTTTGAAGGTAGGCTACCCGTACGTTTTCGGGGGGACAAAATGTGTCGTGGTTTTTTAATCGAACTGTCCCGTATTCTTATCTATAGTATTTGGTTTTATGCCTATCGTGACAAAATAAGCTACTTTTACTCAATAGATTTTATTTTTGCTCAATGATAAAAAAAAAAACCAAAGGTTGATCGGAAACACATTAACTGAAATTCCTACCACCAAACACGTTTTTACTGCCGAAATAGGTATTCTATCTGGTCATTCGGTAACTTTTATACTTAAATAAAGTAACGAAATCGATATAGGTGCAGACACATGAAAAATATTTTTCTTTTACCAGAAATAGAAAGCAAATTCTACGATTTTCGTCGATATATGTATTTTTGCGAAGACACTTTTATACGAGATCTTTTATAACTGATACGGTATATATTACATAAAAGGTATCAGAAAAAGGTTCGGGAAAAATTACAGAGTGATTTTGTTCGTAACTGAATATATTCAATTTCATAAAAACTATGGGGTTGAACTCCCTAGCTACAATGTGACTGTAAAATATCAAAACTTTATAATGCGAGATAACTGTTTAAGCTCATTGAAAATACGTTATAATAAGAACGTATTCGTTTGTGATTTAAGAATGTTTGAGATTATTAGTTTATTACAAATAAATAAAATAAATATACTATTATTATACCTAAATGTTTTTGGAATTTTGTCTTCATTATTGGTTGTGTTAATTTATTTTATAAACACAAATCAGATATATGATTAATTTAAAACGTATTATTAATTAAAATGAGTGTAGGTAATATCATTGATCATAAATACTAGTATTTACTAGTAATCAATGGTAATATGTTTCATATTATAGTAATGTGTTTTTTTGTTTTTTTTTTTTTGTTTTCTGTCATCGTTATTAGGACTTTGGAACAGTAAAACTGTTTAAATTTTGAACTTTTAGAGAAGTTACTGATAGCTAATTGTATCTAGTTTGTACTTAAAGGATTTTTCTGAATAATCAAAAAAATACAAAAAAAATTTTTGAAAATAAACAAAAATAAACAAAAATTGTAGACTTGAATTGTTTACATAATATTTTACATATAATTTTATAGACATATGGTATAACTATTATTATAGTTATTTATTTTATATTTATAAATTGAAATAATTGATTTTAATTTCGATTTACAAAATTGTAATAATATTTTTGTTTTTGAATGAAAAAGTTTGAAGACTGTAATAGAAAATTCATTATAAGTTTTTAACCGAAATTTAAAAAAAATTTAGATTCATGTTTACTTTTTAATGTTCAAATTTTTATGACATAAGTAATAATTTCTCCTCAAACGATTTTTGTTTTTTTTGTTGTTGTTATTCAAAATATATTAATCGTTGAAACTTAAAACAGTCTACTCATTATGTTTTCTGGGTTTCAAATTTCAATGTATTTCTTGAAATAGTTACTTTATTTTCAAGAGATTTATGAATTTAAATTATTGTTGTTAATTGGAAATATTAAATTATTATTATATTAGGTTTTTATGAGTAATCTCATAATGGTTTTTAATAATGAAAAAGTATAAAATAAAAAAATGTGTAGGTAGGCACTATTATTAATATTAAGTTATAAAATTATAATATTTTGGAAAAAATACATTTAAAAAAATGGATATTTTATTAGTTTATTGTTAATAACTCTGTAATACATATAATTTAGAAAAAGAAAAAAAGAATTGAGGTAAGGAAACATACATTTATATGAAAAAGAAAAAAAGTAATTTAAATATTTACAATTTATTGTAATATTAGATTTTTATACACATTATTATTATACACAAACATTTTATGGGGCCTCTCGCCCCTATAGGCTATACTTGTACTCCAATATAATGAAAAAAAGTTGCTGCTGGAACTAGCCTTTGGTAGACCTCTAATGCAAGACAATATTTATGGCCCCATTTAAACATTTTTTCAAGCAGTATAGTAGTAATGTTGGTTATATTGAGAGGATGTGATAATCGCATACGTTGTCTCCGTCTTACAAGTGCGTTACATAATAAAGTTTACGCTCAGCAGAACAATTAAAAATTAGAGCGAATTAACCTCTTATAAAATCTAAAGGTAAGATTATTATCTAGGCAACCTTGTGGAATTTTAATATATTTTGATTTTAAAGTGAGTTATGAGTATTTTAAGATGTACAAACAATTTTCAATTTTTAAAATACTCATAACTGGCGATAATGATCTCACCTTTAGATTTTATAAGAGGTCAATTTGCTTTAATTTATAAACTAACGAAACTACACGGGTTCTGCTGAGCGAACAAGTTACTATGTTACGCACTTGTAAGACAGAGGCAACAAATGCGAGTATCAGCTTTAAGTTCATCATATTTCTGAACAGATCTCCAACAATACTTCAATTGTCAATAGTCAAGTTAATTAAACAATTAATTTATCAAACAAAATGTAATAGGTAGGTATGTTCATTTTTCTCGATTTTAATACAATAATATATTGCATTAAAATTTAAATAACAAAATATAAACTATCAATAAATATTAGGTGGGTATAAAATGATTTTATTTTAAAAAGTTTTTCATTCTATACTTTATATTTGCAGTCATAGTATATCAAATTTTCAAGATCAAGTTAATTTGTCCTTGATTTTTCAATGTTAAGTATCTATGCCAGTTAATCTCTTTTGTGACATTGAATTCCGAAGATAGTTTTACAACAGTTTTAATTTGGAAAATTACCTTTCGGCCGTATTGACAGTACTGAGAGACTTAAAAATAAAAAAAAATTTAATTATATAAATTTCACTATAAAGGGACGAAATATCATTTGCAATAATAAAAAATTTCAATTATTGAATTGTTTGAATTTTTGTTTTTCGAATAATATAATTTTTTTCTTTTGTTGATGGATCCCCATTTAAAAATAAAATCTTGCCAGGGAATGCAATGCATACCTTGCTTACCCTATTGTTGCGGCACTGAGTATCTAACTATATTATAAATTAAAAATTAATTTAATCTAAAAAACCAAAAGCATCAATAAAATAAATGACTGTAGTCACCAGATAAGTGTTTCAATCGATGTCAAATTTGGTATTAGCATTATGATAACTACGAAATGTCACGGATACGTCATATCAAAATAAAAAATAATTTAATAATTAAGTACAATTTCAAAATTAACATTTTTAATAATAACTTTAAGTATAAATAAATACATCAAATATAAAAACATAGTGTCATAGGTAATTCATAACAATAAGTATGACCGTGGTGACCGATATACGGCCCAAAAGAGCCAAACGGCCTTATATAATGGACATGGACATGACGTGTATGAGTATAAATTATTTTGTGGATATAACCGGAAAAATTAACAGATAATGACACCGTTAAATCGTAAATTTATAATATTTATCCAAAAAAAAGACCGTAATAGTTTTTATGGACTTAGAACATAATATAATTCAATATATAGGGTTATCCAACTACGTAGGTATGAAAAAAAACCTAAGTCACGTCTAAAACGGGCAGCGTGTAGGTCATCATGTATATCATGTATTATATATTATATATAGGCGTTTTGTTGTATTATATTTTGTCTTAAAAAGTCTGGTACACCTACGTACCAACCTACCTCGATCCAACGTCAACACGAATATAATGGGTGCACGAGAAGGATGAAATATACAACCGTTAGGGCGTGAGCGAAGCATAAATTATCTACATCACAATAATATGGTTCAGATATTGTGCGCTGAGATGGATGTCTAATTTATTGGCATTGGTTTTATAACCCGTAATCATAACCTTGGTCCTGAACAAATGAACATCGTACCGAAACGAAAAGATCCTGGTGTCATTACGAAATTGTCAAGGAATTTAAAAACGGCGGGAACCAAAGCTTTATACGAACTGTGTGCAGTAGTTCATTCTATCCTCGAAAATGGCTGTATGTCCCGTGTGATCCCTGCGCAGCAAGAGACTGTATTCTGTTAGAACTTGGTAACCTATAATTTTAAGACTAACGGGATTTTTACTGAATATTCCGTGTTCACTCTGCAATATTATATGTTCCTGTAGCCGAGCGTGGCTTATGTTTGGTTCATTGATAGAACTATTAGAACGTAAGCGTGTTTAAAGTTTTCGATTTCTAAATGATCTGTTGTCCGGTAAAAGAAAACATTTGCTTTACAATATTCACTCATCAATTTTGTGTAATCTTTTCTTTTCTACACTTTTATGTGCACCTCAAATTATTTGAAAAATTGTACTAGACGTTTGATACGATCCCTCCGTTTACCGTTTGATAATTACATACACATTTTTTACATTATTTTAAAATTATTTTAAGTAAGTCAGAAACTCAGAACGGTCCTTAGGGCATTCGAGTGGTCCAGTTTCGAGTGGTTAGGTTAGGCTACTGAATAGAGCATCCAGCTAGACGTAATTCGTGTTTTTGTTTTCTTTTACGCTATAAATTATTAGTGTATAACACAGTGCCTCAGTGCCTATTGGTGGTTAATTGAGTCGAGTGTTTTTTTTTTTTTTACTTCAGTGACGACGTCTATATTTTTCTCGTTTTGGTTCAGTGGAGTTTTGGTGCAGCCGCCTATATGATTAACCTATACAGTTCTGTTGAATACTATTGCATTTTATAGACACGGGTCATCTATTCCACGTATCTCTATAAACGCGTCTTTTTAATTAACATAATGTTATTACGACACATGGACAAAACGATTTAATACAATATAATCAGTTAACAACTTCTGTAACGAAGGTTTGTGGTTGCACATACATATGGCTAATAACACTTGGCGGCCCTATATATATATATATATAGTGTAATATCAACGTAATACGTTCTCCCATCACCAATTTATTGAAACGTTACGATATAAGATTTCGTATTTTTCTCCTACCGCCATCGACCTATGACCAACAATTAATCGCAAAGTTTTGTCCGTGAAGATCAGAGACGTAATTCGATTTTCGATCTACACGAATAAATCTATTACGTTCGGTAAATGCGTTTCATTAGATGACACGACGTCGTCGAGTCTACAACTTGCGGTCGTGTCGAGGACACAGCCTCGGTTCTTTTTTTCTGGTTTATATTTGCTACACATTATAATGTGACTTATCGCACATATAGTTTCCAAATTAGAATATTGCAACGCGCAAAAACGATAATATATTACACCACGATATGTATATTTCAATAGGAAATATACACGTTACATCCTATATTACATATTTTATTTTGAAACATTTTTCATTTTATTTAAACGCATGTAAATATGTAAAAAAAAAAAAATTAAAATGTAAAACAAACCACGGTTGTTTGCATGACAGAGCTTGCATTTTCAATATTATGTATGCGTGTGTGTGTGTGTGTGTGTGTGCGCGCGTAAGGGGAGGGAATATAATATTTGAGTCGGTTACGATGTGCTATTTGGTCACGCGTCGCGTGTTTTCTAGAAACTGCTGTTTCCCCCCCCCCTTATTTCTATTATGCAAGTTATTTCACTACGAATAATTAATGTAAACATCGATTAACCTCTCGCGTCCTCTATATTAGCGGTTCCCAATTAGTGTGAAGCCACGGACCCCTAACTATAACTTAAATTGGTCCGCGGACCCCTTTTTTGTAAATACTTACTTTTCAATTTTATTTTATTTTATTATGAAAATGAGAAATAAATTTATACGATTTATTTTCAATATGATTTAATTTTTAATTTTATAAACATTTTCTTAATATAATAGAAACAAATTTTGTCAAAAAAAATATATATATTTATAAAAAAAATTATTTGATTAAACACCTTCAAACTTTATGAGACAAGTGAAATCTTTCTTTTTTGTTTATAATTTCGTCTAAGTCCGGCTGTATGCTTGATATTTTAACTCTTAAATCAGCGTCAATATTAAGCCTATTACGATATTTGTTTTTCATGTAACAGTAGGTAGAAAAAGCTTGTTCACATCTATATGTTGTGCAAAAGGGGATCAAATGTCTTAAAGCTTTCTCAGCCAGTTGCTTTTTATTTAATTATAGTAATAATAGTGTAATAGTGAAAATAATAATGATATTTATTTCTATGAAATTGCTTATCTATTTTTTTCGCGATAATCGAGTTTCAATAGTCCATAAATACTCGGAATTTCATATTACTACAAAGTTAATAATTTCACTAAAATAAAATAAAAATATTACTACAAAACAACATAACCGCGGACCCCCTAAAACCAACACGCGGACCCCTGGGGGTCCGCGGACCACTAATTGGGAACCGCTGCTCTATATAATTCATAAAATATATTAGACTGAAATATTGCATTCAAAGTCGATCGCATTGGTACTGATATTTTACAAATCATCCATATAGGTGCTGATTCATTCGGTTTAGTACACGTCATTGTTTTAACGCATAAACTACAGTATGCATCAGTCGCATAACTTATTGATATTACGTTGGGATTTGTCACCATAGTTTTTTTTTATCTATTGGCAACATAAGGGCACAACTCCTGGTTTTGGGGATGGGACGGGGTTAGTATACCACGGAGCATGACTCGCAGAAAGCGGCTACTGCGGTATACTGGCCCGGGTTTCGACCAGGGCTTGGAACCTTTATAAAATCTCGATCCAATCAACCATCACTCAAAATTCTAAACACATGTTCGTCAAACTTCAACAATCCAACTACAACCACCTACAAGACATAGGCCAAACCGTCGGCCCACCTGAACTCAACAGAAAGAGACTAGGAGAACTATTACTGACCAGGCGCACATAGAAACTACCTCAACCAGAAAATCAGGCTAAACCCCCAGAAACTCAGGAAAAGAACTAAAAGTCCCTCCAACCATGCAATGCAATGTCACTGTAATGGATATGATTTTTATGAGCGTAGACGGTATGTCATCCTAGAATACATATTATATAAATAATCAAATTCAATAATTAAGAACCGCTGAATATAAAATATCGTAAAAATTTTAAAATCAAACGTTCATAAAAAATTAATGATACTGTACGCCGAACTTTTTTTTGATTAAGGTATAAAAACTTCTTGGAAATCATTAAAATTAAATGATAGCTAAAAACAAACCTTTTAGCTGAAAAATAATTTGCAAATTTTCTGGATTTTAATAATTTTTGTCAAAATTTAAACTTAAAATACATATAAAAAATGATTGCACCTATGAATATTTTAATAATTTTGAACTGCTATTAAAATAACTTCTGAGGACCCTTGGATTAAATTGTCAAGCTTTTTTTACCTGAGAGAAAAATTTGATGATTTGAAAATTTCTCATGGATAAAAATAGCTCAAAAAGAGTCAAAATATTTTGAAATAATTACCATGTATGGAAAATGCTAAAAAAAACATTTGGGAAAAATTTAAAGTGTCTTATACGGTCATTCATTAACAAAATCAATTTAGTCAAAAACTGGTTTTGCGTAAAAATTCTCGATTTCCCTTCATTTATATTTCGTTTTTCCTAACGCTTTTTAAAAGAACTGAGAAGTTTACCAAGTTGTACCAACTAGATTCACTTAACCACCAGAAAAGATATTAAAGTTGAAAATCGTGGCATTATTTAAACTACTTATCAGGTACACAGACAAAACAACCAAAAAATCAATACATTCATTGCTCTTCTCAAAATCTAAAACGACGATTTAATAGATAATTAACCATAATAATATAAATTGTAACAACTCTGAATTCATTGTTAACATTATGATTACTTTTTAGTTATCTTTAAATTGCATTCAATATTTAAATGTGCGGGTAAAGGTATCATTGTATAAAAGTTTTAAATTTGTGCCCAAGGTTAATTTATCATATTCTATTTAAATGTATGAATAAAAATAAAACATGCAAAATATATAGTTATGTGATATTATTATTTGTATGCATTACACTTGAAAAATTAAATAATTATTTGAGTGTACTTATTCAACTCGGGAAAAATTGTTTTTTTAAATGAAATGCTTTCAAATTCAAAACAATAATACAATACACTGAAGGTACGGAGGTGATCAAGATGACTGCTCTAACCTGTCTATTTTATTATTTCCTTTCTGTTTTAAATATTTGTTTTTTTTGTATACTTGTATACTCGTTAGTAAAGTTTTAAAACACAACTTTTTAGTTTATAAAATCGCATTAATTTTTTTTTAAATTCTAATAAAAACACGAAAAACGCTTTTCTCAAAATCATTTTGGAATTAAAAAAAGTAAATTCTTAATACATTTTTTTTAATCTTATCTGTTTTTTAGACTTAGCTTTAACTTGTATTATATTATTCATGTTATAGAATGCAAATTTTATCAAGTATGGAAAATTGTCAAATAAACGAATTTCTTATTTTTGACCCCCCAAAGTATCAACTAGATTCACTTTCCTACCATAAAATTAAATCGTTTTTACAGTCCCAAAATGCAAAAGACGATAACAGATAAAAAAAAAAAATACATAATTGTAAAACCAATATATTTATCGATCCGTTGAAAATCTAAAATATGAATTTATAAATCGTAAATATGTATTAGGTTTCTTTATATTTGCGTTGAATTATTAGCCAACACTATATTTTCACACTAACTTAGACATGTACCTAACTATCAAAAGTTTGTATCGACATTTTTTATAATATGCACTCTACAATTTTCTAGGGTAAACGACACATTAAGAATTTTAATAAAATATAAGTCTGTAATAGTAAATACAAGTTGATATTAAATTTTTTTTTCTCCTGTACAAGATTAATACGTACACATTTTCTTGGACGTGAAACGAAAAAAAGAGGAAGTGAATAACACACGACCGTAATTTACCATGATTTTGAGCCCAGTGACAAGTTTGAGTGCACAGGTATAGTAATCAAGTTTGCGCATCGGACCGTATATTACATCCGGACCGGGAGACGTCACCAATTTACGGGATTTATAGGGCACATTTATTTGGATCACTTATGAAAAACCGAGTTCCATTTACACGGTTTTCTATTGCTGTGGGGCTGCGGTAAAGAAAAAACAGACAAAGTTTTTCCTTTACGTTACCCGGGAAAATATTTAATAATTCTAAACATTCAGGTCACTGCTATGGATATATAATTATTATTATACATAATATACGACCGACATCAGGAATATTAATTATAAATTATTTGTGCATTATTATACGTCATAATATTATACGATTGACACCAGGAATATCCATTATTGTGCATTGCGTATAATGTTCATTTCATGTTGGATTTCATAAACAAAGTGATACCATTTTAGTCTAACATTTTTAGGCGTCAATACAATATTTCATTACAGATGGCAATGGTTCGAAATGTATTTTAAATTATACGGTTATAATATTATGTGATTTATATGACAGTTAAAAGTAAGGGCGTGCTGTAGCTCTGTAGGATATGGAAAATCCTATCGCGGTTACATAATATTAATAATAATAATAATAGTGATGGGGTAGTGGTGGTGGTTAGGTCTTTAAGCTAGTTTCTCCCGCAATACCTCAGTGTGGTTTAAAATGATAACATATTATGGTGCACAAATAATGTACTCAGTTAGAATTTCATTTGGCTGCTGTATGGGTTACAATACGAACACGTAGTATGGTAAATAATACTTTTCTGTTTGTAATGACTAATAATAAACCAAATTATGAGACTCTACGGAAAATAATATTATTACATCTCCCCGGTTTGTCGTCGCGGAAACGATCGCCTACCTACGATATTATCAGTCGTCTCACCATTTGTCATGGTTCATTAAGACAATACACTTGGCTTAATAATTAACTTGAGTCATAAACTACGTTCGATAAATAATATGATATGCATATTGTTATGTCATCGTTGAATCCATGGAGCTACCATGTACCTGTAGGCTATGATTTTATCAGTTCACTGTCGATACTGTATCGCTGTACATCGGGATGAGATTTAGATGGGGGGCTAGGGCCCCGACCTCCCTCCCAATAAGACACATGACTATATGGGTGTTTACTACTGGATATTGCCATTGAATATAAGGACTATATAATCAATGTATTTATGTATCAATATATAATATAATTATTTTACAATTGTGCCGTAATAAAATTGTTGCCCCCCCCCCCCACAACATAATATCTGTTAAAGTGTTTCGGATCCCAGTCTCGAATGATTGAGGGTCAACAGCTAATATCGGAGGCGTCTAAAAAACCAAAAAATGCTGCTTATAATTCACGATGGTACAATAACTAAATTACTTTCATAATTTTTAATCAAGTAAATAATAATATGGTAATTGGAATGAAAAATAATTGAATTTGGAAATCTTTGTGAGTTTGTGGTAAATAGAAAAATAATAACAATGTAACTCGGTAACAATGAGTAGATTGAGTAATTAAGTTATCTTTAATAATATAAGATATTAATGAGATGGATCCGATATCATGCCCAAGCGGTATAATGATTTAAACCCAGAAAACTTTTATCTTAAAACATGAAAGCTAGAAAGTTGGTTTATAGCTCATTAAAAAAGGATTGTGAAGTAGATACAAAATGTGAAATTTAATAATTTAAAAAAAATAATTACAATATTAACTTTTTTTGGAGTCAATATTAGATGGATTTTTTATCCGCAACGCAGATTTTCGAAATTGAAGAACGGGTTTTATTGTTTAGGGTCTTGTTGGAATTACATTAGCTAGAAGAAGTGCTAGCAGTGAAAAATTTCAGACCTTTATCTTTAATTGTTCATTCACTAGAGAACTTTTAAGTTGTACATCATAAAAAACACACACATGTATAGATAAGAATTAAGTACCAAAGGCGAAAATTCGTTTAACATTTTGAGTGGGCTAAAAAGTTTGAGGTGAGTTTCGTAAGAATTTAACAACTTAATGTAATGCAGGACGTAAATAAAACAATAAAAAAAATGGCGAATGAGAATTAATGTCATGTAGTTGGTTCACTATATTATTATATATGAATAACAAAGAATATATAATGTAATTTAATGAAAAATTAAAGTTATGTAAAGTTACCTACGTTTTTTTCGCTTTATTGATACTTTAATCCTCTTCATTATTATTTGATATAGTTTTAAAATATCATCTAGTGTACTAACCTTAGCATATATTATGTAAAAATGCTGGAAATGAACTATTATTTCATACATTTTAAATATTTTAACTCGATAAAGCTAATCTAAGGCCAATCTAAAATATTCTGTACTACAAAGGCTTAATTTTTTTATTAAGATTCTATTAACCTTGAAAAGTCCTAATTTGGCTTATGTATTATAATATTTTATAGGTTATAGTATGATTTATTGCATTTTGGTGATAATATAATTACTTTAAACGGTACAATACCTACAGTAAAAACTATCTTAAAAATATGGTAAAGTCAATAAATCGATCCTAAACAGAATAGTAGGTATATATAGTAACCAAACAATCGTACGAAAAACAAATACGTGTAGATATAAGAAAAAAACAATGAAGTCGTTTGTTGTAAATACTCATGTGACATTACAACAGTATTTACCTATAGTTTAGAAGAATCCAATATGTACGGCAACATTTTAGTCATTTGGATTCAAAAACTCTAAAATGAATGATCTAACCGGTTGTCCAGACAAGAGGCAGTATATACTCGTGTGACGTTTACAATAAATTATTTACTTGTGTATATAGAGGCAGTCTGCCGATACACCAGCGAACGCATATCGAGAAGAAACCTCACACGGGCAATGGCTGCGACAAGTCAAAAGGGCCATTTGAAGGTTCATCAAGGCACGCACTTGGACGATAAACCATATGCGTACGGTGTATGCGACAATACATCGCAATAAGTGACGGTTTCTCGCCACTGTGCGTGGGTCGGTGAACCATTAACCAAATTTGTTTGGGTACTAAACGACTTGTCGCATACATCGCAGTCGTTCGATGGAAGTGGCACATCGACGAGTCATCGACGCGCGCACAACGGCAAGAAGCCGAGAAACCATTTGCGCGCGAAGCATGCGACGAGTCGTTCAGTCCAAGTAGCAAATTGACGATTCATTGACGGACACACATGACTGTTTACACACAAACTATACTGCACTACTGTAGCAGTGTAGCGTGATAACATTTTGTATACTTGAAAAAAAATTGTAATACCAATATTAATAGTTCTAATAATTATCGCACAAATCCCAGCACGTACTGTATACATCGCAAATAGGAATCGCATTGCATGACAATAATGTATTGTGTCTAAAAATGCTGATAACCGTGATAACTAATACGACCAGACAAATTGCTTACTACACTTTTGTAGAGCACTCAAAAATATGTCAGAAAAGATCGCAATTCCCCAGGCTCTTGAGGGAATGTCTTATAGTATTATGTACCATGAGATGTAGTACATGTACTATGTACTGCCAACTTTTATAATATTATTAATAAATATAAGTTGTAAGGGATAAATAAACATATAATGTAACGATATGGTACCTAATGAGTAATGAGTAACAAAGCATATTCAAAATAACATAATTATGTAATTGGTAAATAAAGCATTTATTATACATAACTGTACAGCAACACATTTTTGTCGGATGATTGTTTTATATGTTGTGATAATAAAACTATTGATATTATCTTTATATTTAATGCAGAAATGTACAAATATAAGTACAATAATATGGTCCAAATTGATGGTAAAATGTGTTTTATCAAGTGGGTGGGTATATTCATTATTCGTTATTCTGGCATCAACTAGCTAGTATTATTGTATTATTTTTCAACCAACAATATAACCATATATTGGATACATTGTGTCTGGTATTAATTATTGTAATTATTTTATTTTTGTAACCCGGGATTTTGTACGTTACAAGGGTTTTGAACCTAAATACTCGTAAAACCTAACCCGTATTAGCAGGATATTAGTTAGTACCTAATATTAACAACTATGTCGAGGGTATTAATTAAATAAAGATTATTTAAAGAAATAGGTATAATAACGATATTAAATTAATCTATTTAGCCGTCTTAACAATAAGTTATAAGACTCGTATAGGTTCAGGACCTAACTAATTCCTACCAATTAATTAACTAAGGTTTAATTTATTTAAATTCAACTATAATTTTTGAAATTTTAAAAAATTTAAAGGCTTTATTTATTTATTTATTTATTTTTTAAAATTTAAATTAATATCATGAAGATAACTTATACACCTTCATTTAATAAGAATTTTCGAAATATGTATTATATAAGTATAACTTACGCTGTACGCTTCATAATAATTTCGAAATGATTATTATTCGGTGTATATTAAATGTTAATAATTGCACGTTCCTTGTTACCTATTTGATTTTTGTATTATTATTAAAATTTTAAATATTTTCTTTCAATTAAATTTTTTTCATATAAAATAAAGTATTTATAACATCATATTATACCTATAATAATGTACCTATTGCTAATAAAAGTTCTAATTAACCCAATATTTATACAGAAGCTTGTATGAATAAAATATTTTAATCTCTGGATTTCAATATTCATAATATGATTCACTCACCTATAATAATAGCATATAATATAATAATGCATTAGTATTAAGGTACATAATTATATAAATCTGTATACATAGGTAATGTTATTACAGTTACCTATATATATATATATAATATGATTTACGGCTTAAGTCCGAAATGTGGCTTATGTATATATTATACAGATAATTTGCACATTAGAGATAGGTACTAGTTGGACGAAGACACGAAGTATATGACCGTCATAAAATCGTAATTTCGTACATTAGTCGTTGATGGGTGAATACAGTAAAACTAGACTAACTAACCGACATGGCTACATCGAAAGAAATACAGATGAAATTACCAATACACGCTGAAAATAAAGACAATAGTAATATAATTAAATTATGAAATATCCTTAGAAAAAGAGGCTTACCCATCGTCTCCTCTCAATCGTTATTTGTATGCAATGTTTATCATTAAATTAAAATTTGACATATCCTTTGTAGAACAGTGATTTTATCAATGAGATAACACCTATAATAGTACAGTTATAGTACATCATAGCGACTTACCTAGTTTTTCACATTAGGATTTATACCAAGCTACTAAAAAACCGAGAAAAAATTTATTTCCAAAAGCTATTTTATTTATTATTTTTAAAATGTGTTTTTTTTGACGCTGAATACGATGAAACAAACAAATGATGACTATTTTACTTACTTTTAAGTTACAATTTCAACTTCTATATCGTGATTTTTTGTAAGTTAAACATCCATTGTCTATTGGCTCTGAAATAGAAGTATTTTTTTATTCATCTCTTGGGCCCCTTCACCGGCCACTTCTGTTGCTTTTTGTGTGTTAGTTACACGTATTACACAATAGTAAAAAAAAAAAGTATTTATTTGAAAGACTATTAACGCTATCTTGATTTCTGAAGAAAAGACGAGTTATTTGGTAGATTGAACTTATTTTCGCCAAATACTGAAATGCACTCGCATATATTACCTATATTTTATTATTATAATTTATAATATTATTTCATATAGGTAACTTATAAAGTCAATACCGTGTTACCGTTGTAATGGTATGATTAGGTTCGTGGTATAAATATTTTCAAAATTAATCTATATATTTTTAAAATTGCATTGTGTATATATAGTAAACTAGCTGATCCTGTGCACTTCGTTGCCCGTTAAATGTACCAACTCTATACGACCCAAACTTTGTTCAATTCGTTATTTAATGTTCGGTGTATGGTGTTCAAAATTTATCTTAACTTTTCTGTTGCCTGGAATAAAAATTCTGATTCGGAGCAGTCTAACCTGCGGTAGATCGCGGACCTTGTGCTGTTTGTACGTAAGTGTATGATTTAACTCTAAGTTATCAAAGTTATACCAAGTTTATTTTGATATAATACAGTGGATTAATATATTATCAATTAATACATAATCCTAACCTAACCTAACCCTACTAAAATCTGATGAATAAAAAAACCAAATTTAACCATTTTTAAATTAGCCTATCTTCTTCCCAGAGATCTGCACACAAATATTCATTTATATATAAAAAAATTGTGATTGTTCAACTCTTTTTTGGTGTAACGCACTGCAGTAAGTGCAACTCAGCCACTATGGTAGGCAATGCGTAAAAATTCGATTTGATGCATGCTTGTAACTGATCTGCCCGATTAACCAATAGCAACCGATAATAAATAAACACTATTTCTATTAATTATTTCTCCCATGACCAAAAGCAACCATTGTTTATTAGCAAATATTTCCATGGTAAATCTCAAAATCCCTGTTTGAGCATTTCTATTAATTGGTCGTGGCTTGATGTTATATTATAGCCTTCCTCGATGAGTGGACTATAATCCACCAACAAAATAATTTTTCAATTCAAACCAGTAGTTCCTGAGATTAGCGCGTCCAAACACCCAACTCTACAGCTTTATATATTATAGTATGGATATAGATAATATACCTACCTACGTAAGTACCGGTGACCTCCCTCCACCTTCATAAACTCTAGTTGCACTATTGCGTTGTGTGAATCACAATTTATAGTGTACATAATGTATACATAGGTACTACAGAATTATAAAGCATCATAATATTTAACATAAAATATATAATTCATGAACTGTTAAGCGACGAATCGGTAATCGCAGCGATGGGTAATGTATATCACGAGCTGCGGTTGTTAATTATCCATTTTCAAAAAATACGAATCATATTTTGTCATTCAATAGCTAGGTCTTATGATAATTTCACAGCGCTAATCTTAAAACTACGAATGGCGATGCATCGTGGCCATTTGTTATAATCGTATTTATGAATTATTCATGAAACATTCCAATTTTACTTTTCTAACAGCCATTACTCTGCAGGGCTCTTCACCAAAGTAAGTTATAATATTACTTGCTTATCAAAATTAAATATTAAAATATTATTCGAGAACTTGTAGTTATAAAATGTGTATACTTTTCTTGTGAGATTGAACATTAGAAAAATATCGTATTTTGGACTTCATCTCCTTATTGAAGTCGTACTATCCTAGCATTAGACGTATTCATTAGCATCATTGTACAACCACGACTATCATCTGCCGTAAGATGGCTTAAATCTCTGAATAAAGTAAGGTGTACATTTTGAGTCATCTAACTGTGGTAATTAATTTCCTTTGCAAAGGATTTTCTTCATATTTTTTCATGATTACTAGAAAAAAATGTTTGTACATCATTGGTACTTATTTTTACAGGTTGCTAAAATTACTATCGACACACTATTTATATACTACTGTTATAGTGATATTTTTGATCGAATACTATACAATACTTGTATTTTAACTATTTAATATGATTTTAGTAATTTACTATAATTATTGTAATTTGTAATCATTAATACGATTATGATGAATGTTTAAACGGGTCATACGTTTTGAACTAATCAACACAATAAAAACACAAAGGCGTTTAATCAGTAAACAAAAAATAGTCAATAGTATGACAATTGGCCAATCATTACGTCTGATTGAATCCAAGATATTCGGTTTTTGAACTAATAAAAAAAATAGATTGGTACACTTTGGCAACTTATTCGAGAGTAATATTTTCAATTTAATGTCTACGATTTAGTCTTGAAATCGTGAAACTATAAAAATAAAACTTTACAAATGCTTAAAATATTTACTTCCGTAGAGACATTATACACAATTTGGGTACTATATTATACGCACTCATAATGCATATTTTATACTTAGTAGAAATCATAAATTGCCTGCATATCCCGAAAATAAAAAAGAGGTCTTCAAAATCTACACTTCACAAACACAAAATATGGTATTATATTCTTCCGTTTCTTTTCCGGCATAATATTACTTTTACATTATTTTAAAACATTTGCCGTCAAAATTAGTTGCGGCACGCTTCATATGAAGATGTATTGTAATACAGGCGTGGATTCACTCAAAAATATCTATAAAACACGGCAGGTTACCAAAATATCTTAAATCGTTTGGATTTATACCATTAATTAATAATAAAAGTATTATTGTGATTAGGTACAATGAATTCTATTTTTGATATAATTTCACATAAATCAAATTCAAAGAACAATCAAGACATATCTTTTATAGTTTATTGTATGTGTGTTTATTGATATTTTATTTTTTTGTTGACATGTCTTATACTAATTATTAAAATATAAATATTTTAATAGTGTCATTTTGTTTTCATTATTCCATCAACTTATAATATTATTGATTTTTCCAATTGGTTATTTGAGATGGTTTTATGAAATTTACAATATAATAAAATATATTGTAGCTATTATTACAAGCCAACTTGTTTTTATTTTTATTCTTGTCTCGAAAGTTTAAAAACATTCTAAAATGTAATTACAGTTTTTTAAGCTAGTATATGTTGGATAGTCTGTTTATCTGTAAATTATGCACTAATGATGTCACGGGTGAACAATAAGCCCCAACTTGCATTATGTACTTCAGTTCTTTAACTGTGAAGGGGTAGAAGGACTTAGCTGCATGAACTATAAATAACCGATTGAACATATTATGTGTATACCTACCTAGTCTATCTCTATCTCATCAGATATAATAAATTCGAGTTCAGCAACACCTGTATAAGACCTGCTATATGGCTCTAAAATGTGGGATTTGAAAAGTTAATTTGGAAAAAAAAAGTAATTTAACTGTAGTGATAATAAAATATTTGTGATTAAAACGAACTTAATTTGTTTGACTGTGGCTTAACTGGTTTAAAGGTGGAAAATATTCTGCAATAGTGTTGAGAAAACTACATACATTATTTGACTAATATACGTATTATTTGATTTTCAATCATTATCTGATTAGTGATAAGTTATTGGGTTAAAAAAAACTCTTTTGGGGTATTAATTGTATGCGAACCCCATTAAAACCCCCTAGAAATCAGATTAATAACAGATGTGTTTTTTTTGTTTTCGATGCTGACTCTTAAAGTTTTAAACGTATTTAGTTAGAAAGACATTTTCATTTTAATTATAAACTTCAGTCGTAAAGATTCAAATAGAAACCGATAAGAAATAATACAAAATTGTTTTTCAAAGTTGTAACACGTATATCTGATTTGGATCAACATTAATTTAAAGATAAATGTTGTTATTTTTATTTAAATCTTTAATATCATAAAAATATACACATTAATAAAACAGGTCAATCAGCGATATTTATAAAACGAATAATAGATATACAAAAAAAGAACTATTGAATTGTTCCGAATAGTTGGAAATTATATGATCCAAAGATAACTATAAAAACAATGTGCAAACGTTTTTCATCTACTAGGTAGCTTATTATTATCTTAATTTTTTTTTTGGCTCAAATTAATTCCAAACCATGCAATTTGTTTAAATTTTTACAATGAAAATAGGATCAGGTTAAAAGTCTAAAACATGTCGTTTGATGGCAGTTCAAAAAAAGACTGTAGATGATCGTTGAAAACAAATAAAAAGGTTTTTTTTTAAATTTTTAATACTCTTAATCCCCGTGGCAGATGAAGTAATCCATTTTATACAATCAAATTTCCATTAAGGTTTAAACCGTGAAAAAAAAAACTGGTGTACATATTATAAAATAATGCCACGATTTTGTACGAACGTCATACAGTGATCTCTCTTGACGATTCAAATGCAAATAATACAATCGTTAAATATGCTGTTATCCGTAAATGGATTCCTCGTTCAGCCTTTTTTTCTTCATTCGTCTATTTTGGAACCACACTTTCACCTAGGACATATATTAATGTACATTACATATTTATATAATATTTAAAAATTACATTATACAAGATAATCGAATTATTAAGTGTCAGTAAGAGAGTCTTTATGTTATAATATGTTAAGTATTAACTTTGAATATTATTATAGTTTACTTTGAATTTTTGACTTTCGCAAATTTTAATTAGCAGCATTTCATTTACATGTGACGTATGTTTAGATGAGTAATTGTTGTATCTAGCTTAAGTTCATAATAAATTGTCATTCGTGTATTAACTAAATAAATAAAAATTGCTTGTAGACGCTGTCAGAGCATAAAACATAATAAACTAAGTATGTTAAAATCCTATAAACGCATCAATATATCAATTGAACAGATTAAGTCTAATTTCGATGTTAAATTAAAACCTATGAACGAGTTTACAAGATATGTTTTACCAACAAGAAACGAAAAGATAATTAACGATTCGTAAAAAAAACCCAACAAAAATGTGTGTGACAGCAGAATATGTTGTAAAGTTTAATAATTACTTGTCGTTCTGTGAGACCAAGTATTAGAGCCACTTCGTACCGCCTTAACCGAGTCAAGTATTTGCACTTCTCAAACTCTCTCTCGAGCCACCCCAATTGATATTTCGTAAACGCTGTTCTAGATTTTCGACTTTTTATGTTATGCTCGTTTTCTAAAATAAACAAAGAAAAAAAAATCATTAAAATTGTATGTGTATAGTGGGTGTGCAATATGTACTTACAATAAATTGTTGTGAGTTTTTTTTTGCAACGGAAATTTTTTAGAGATAGCGGGAGAACAATATTATATTACTCAGTTCATGTAACAGTAGTTCTGTTCATTGAGTGAGACATTGACAACAACCATAATGTGAGTTTATGACCAACAGGCAACAACGGTAAAATGTATATTATAATAAATATTATCAATAGATGAATCTACATGATAAAATTCCCCTTCATCACCATTATAATATTACACATTGTCTATGCATTCATTATACTAGGGTTTGGGTTTTATTACAGTTAAATTCATCGAAATAATATTACGAATATATTCAAATGTGCAGTTAAAAAATGGCGAAAACAGTACCTGCGCATAAAAAAAATATGCACTCAAGACTTAGGGCCCAGTTAACTATACATATAGTCAGTATTTACACTTAACACGACCCGATGTCAAATCATATACTATACTATTTATAGCCATATCGGTACGTACTTAATTATTATTTAAAATGTATATACGGTCTAATACTAGAAAGGTTTTTTATCATATAGAATCTATGTAGTATCCAATAATAATAATAATACTCTCAGCTCTGACTTTTGGTCGTAATTTTTAGATAATATGATGTAATATTTACAAGATGATTTAATACTATTATCTTTCATAGCAGTTTAATATGCTGATCGCCTACTGAACCTAATCTAACCAACACAAATTATTTGGGATGAACTACGTATCATTTTTGTGTCGGTAATAGTCATTACTGTAACTAACATTAGGTACATACTATTTTTTTTTTAAGTTCTCGATGGCAATATTTTATCCCAAAAACTAATAATATGTGGTGTTTACGATTAACCAACCTAAGATAAATAATTGTAATTAACTGTAGTTATCAAATATTCTCTATATTTGAGCTTAAGAACGTTTCGTTTTAAACTACTAAAATATTTAGATTTACAGTAAAGGGCAAAGTTGCAAATAAAACATGTTACTTATAGAAAGTTGTGAATACATATTTTGAACTTTGACAATGTTCATATAATAGAACTACAGAAGATTCAAACGATCAAATTAAAAAATGGGATTCGAACAATTTTTATCATTAGTCATAAGTTTAAATTTACTTGTAAACTTTTACAAATGCAAGTTTATATGACATATATTTAAATTAACTTTAATGTAATTTATGAATAAATTATAAAAGTAACTTATGTTAAAGTTATGAAAAAATACATTTGAAAAATAAATTTAAATCATAAATAAAAGTAAATATTTAAGTTTATATAAGAGCATTGGAGTCAAATCTTTATTATAATATAGCCTTTATAGTAAATTTTAAAATAGTTAGATAGTTATTATACTGTAAGCTATAACGGGTGATTAAGTTACTCTTAGTACAGATGCAGTACTGAAGCACATCATCAACTTCCAATATTGACTCGTGGTGAGTTTTCAATTATTTCACAATAACTACAACTTTGCATTGCTGATGGGAAATCTTAAACAAATACATTTTGTTGCTCGCCTGTAGCACTTTACCCAGTTATTTTCAATATATTATATAGGTATGCAATATAGGTACTACATCGCTGGTTGTCCAAAAACATTTTTATTTATATTTTACAGTAAGAAAAAAAGTTTTAAGCTAAGAAGTTCGTATAAATATGCCATTCATAAATAATTGGCGAGCTGATACAAAATACGACAGTAATTATTTTCTCGACGAAAACGTTAGTAATTTACACCCGCGTTTTTATTGTTTACTTCTCGTCAGTATTCAAATTTGTGTTATTCCGTATTCGTTGGTAATGAATCGTAATCAGCTTATCTGCACACAATAGCATTTTGTTAGTTATAACTTATATAATATATTTTATAGCCTCTGCAGTCTATTAAAATCTTGCAGATAAGTTTGATATCGGTATTTTCCTTACTTATTATAAATCATTATTATTATTTTTAATTAGTTTGATTAAAAATGTATCATAACTTTTACGTGATTGAGCCATTGAGGTTTCCCATTTTCTGGAATCCCAAAGGAATACGTTGCCTTTGTTATAGTGTTTTCCAGCGTTAACCGTTTCCTACTATGTATATGTGCAGTTTTCCAATTATAGCTATAACGCGCATACGTGTAACAAAGGTGAACACTTGCAATTAATAGAAGTAATTTTACAAACAAACTTTTGTTGTCAACTGTTCACTGAATTTGATAATACATTTGAGAAGTGCAGCAAGTTTTTGTTCGGTTTATTCTTCACGCATGAATGTTGATATCATACAATTGTTGAAATTATATAGTTAATAGATACAATATTTCTAGGTGTTTGGAAGAAAATTGTTCAATTTTAACTATCTATTTATATTTAATTAATATATCCATCTAATTAACTATAAATTATAAATGGTCCGCTTTGACGAGCCCGGTTGCATTTACGAGTACTATAACTTTAACATAATCCGTGCTGGGTACAGAAAATTATTCGCAAAACTATAAATCTAAATAAACAAAACGAATACTATATTTAAATATATTATTGTGGTTTTTTGCATTTACTAAATATTTCTTCTGATCCCCTCTGATTTCACAATAAAGGGTGGAGATACATTAGTATGCAGCCTAATAATTAATTACACTCAGATCTTTGTAAAAGTAAAAGTAAAAAAAAAAAATATGCAAAAGGTTGAATAATTAATAACGAACAAATGGTTTACACCATGCCGCGTATCTTCATTTTATTTTCTACTGAATTTCGGAGTGTATAATATAAACTCATTGTGTGGTTCGTAAAACAGATGTTTCAAATACTTTCAATAAAAACCAAGTACTAAATTTATTTAGACATGTTTCTTATTTTTTAAAAACCAATACAAAACGATTACATTATATTCTAAAGACTTTTCCTTTTTTATTTTCCGCATATTATTTTGTTTTTAAATTTATTGGAATTTCGTTTCAATCGGAAATATTTTTTTTTCTTATTTCAAAAGATCTTTTGAACACTGTAACAGTCATTAATTATTTTATTAAATTTGCAGCTGCAGAAGGTGCCATAATAGCTTGAATAATGTATAATGGACTAGGTGAATAAATACTTTTAAATAAATAAAAACGAAAAAGTATATTTTTATTTTTATTAGTATACAGTGATTGGTTGGTTTTTTTTCTCATCATGATTCGCTCACATCGGTATAGAACATTTAAAGATGTTATATTCTTGAAAACTAATCAATGTTAAATGATTGTATTCTAAAAATTATTGAAGTTAAATATCTCGGTTAATCTCACCATATCTGTTGGAATTTCTATAACATTTTTCACAGTTTTAGTTAAATTATAAAAATATTAAAAATTGACTTTTTTAAGTACTTATACATCTACCAATCAAAGTTTGTTTTTAATTTTTACATTATTTATAAACTGTACGATTTAACTATTTAGTTATGAAATATTAAAAAAAAAGTAAGCAATGATATAGACAAAATAATATATTGATTGATAGTTTTGATTATGACATTATATTTCGATACTCCAGAAATGGATATAAATCAGATATAGCAACTATAAGCAAATTAAGTTATACATTAAAAAAGGACTTATTTTCTTTATGGAATCGTGAACGTAGGTAAATGCCGTATAGAACTTTTGGGTTTAAATATTTAATAATCAAAATTTAAGAACATATGGTTATTAAATAGATTTATATATTAAAGCGTTTGAACAGTTTAAAATAAAACTATATTGTACATGAAAAATGTCTAACTCATGCGGAAGAAACTTTTAGTTTCTAGTTAGACAAACTTTATTTTTGTACACGAACACAAATTTTCCTGACATATGTCAAAAAAGTATACCGTTTAAAAATCATCCTAGAAACACACTATTTAAATATAATAGTTTTTTTTTTAGATTTATTCAGTTATAAAAGATTTAGCTTTGAAAACATTTATGAATCTATCATTCCAAAGTTGTTATGAAATGTACTGCCTATACTAATGTGTTTTCACAGAGTTTAAAAATAAGTATTTATTTTATCGTGGTATTATTGAAATCGATTGAATAAAACATGAATATTATTACCATATTTACCTTTGTAACATAATATTTTATGAATAAATTATCCTATGCATTTCGCGAATGATACATATTTCCATGAAAAAATTCTAATTTTTTCCCGAGTTTATTTTTCATCAATCCATTAGGACCCTAATGGTTAGGCTAATAGATACAAAAAAGGTAAATTAACGATTTCATCATGAACAGTACATTATAAGGCTATTTCGTTAATCTCTGCGTCAATAAACCCTACGACAGGTACGTGTAGTATACAGCATATTATATAGTATAATAGTAATAATTGTTGATACTAATCCTTTGTATTCGGTAATTCATTTACAGTAAATTAAAATAAATGAGCGTCTAACGTATAACTTACATATTGTAGTATAAAATATCATTTCATGGTACATCAACATAAATATTATTCATACGAGCATATTAAATTATAATTATTATAATAATTGATAAAGGTTAAAAGATCTAATAAATATTTAAACAATGAGTAGGTACGATGTGTCAATATTGTCAGTAATTTAAATGTACGATGCACATAATAAAATATATTTTATAAAAAGCAGGTAATACATACAATTTTTAAATTAATATTTCTTCAAAATGTCAAGAATGAAGAATTTTTTAAAACCCTTTTAGCCCCACACATTGATCGCATGGGGATATCGAATCTTAGTAAAAATCTTTTTCCCTAGAACTCTATCAAGATTAATTTTATGCCATAATAATAGTTTTTGGTTTTTTAATTTTTAATTTTTATCGGAAAGAATATTGTTGATTACAAATATTTTTTTTCTCTACATTGTGTAAAACTAAAATACGCATATTTTGGTGTTGGCTACACTGTTCTAGGATTAAAATTGACTACAGTAAAAAATAAAAACTGTAAATAAACCATGATGCCATGTGGTATCACGAGGGCTGACAGGGTTAAAATGTATTTAATGCACTGTAGTAAAACTAATCGATCAAGTAAGTTTATTAGCTCAATAAAAATCGTAATATAAATTTGTTTTTTTTTTATCATAAAATTCAGTCTCCAAGGCTTAGCCAGACACTCCAACATATAAACCGTATCCGATCGAAATATTTCTGACAAATCATTAAAGCCTCATACCTACTATGTATCAGGTAATTAACCACACGCTATATAACGATCTCTCTCTATTCCCCTTGTCAAAAAAGTGGCCAACACTCTTCATAAAAGTTTTTGGTCGCAATCCACTCGGAGCTTATTAACTTCAAACATTAATGGTGTACCTTTCTTTAAGGTGCTTGAAAATCAAACGATGCCTTGACCCACTAGCCGAATAAGGCAACCTACGCACGCCAAAGTGCCTTCAAGTGCCTACAGCACTTGCATGTGTTGGATATAATTTTTTTATAGATTGTGTATAACCAAAAAAAAAAATTTACTGAAAAAAAAACTTTGATTAAAAGCTATTAAACTGTAACGCAATGGCAAATGGCACGAAATGTTTCTAAAAATCCTGAGTAGGTAACATTAGTTTCTAGAAATTATCGGTGTGACGGTGTGGATTAACTTTGTCGCAATGCATCACTACGCAGTCTATGGCAGAAAAACCTAACCTCGTCAGTTTTTTTTAGATTAGGTCCTATATTATATAGTATTTACTATTTAGTTATGTTAGCTATCTATTTTATAATTTTTACAATGAACACGAATATGTCTAATATACTTGTCGAAAAATGTTGTCATTATATAGATTATAGACTAATATTATAGTGTAGGTAGTAGTATTATATAAAATAAAAATAAAGTTACTATAATTTCAATACACATTTTAAATCCAAATTAATCGAAATTAAAGAAACAATGATCACAGCAAAATGACAAGCAGATATGTATAATTTTACCAAATTTGATTTATCAAAAAAAAAAACTTTATTATAAAAAATGCTAATAAAAAATGTATAAAATATACTAATAGTATGAGTGGTTTGACTAAAAGAAAAAATACTTCCATGGTCTATTGAATTAATGACTGTACAATCGTACATAATACTATATGTAAATTATTAAACTGGGATATATTAAATGTACCACTCATGTTAAAATATGTAAAATATTTAAATTGTATGATTTTTTTAAGTTCTTTATGATTTTACCTAATAATTAATATAATTGATTAATTAAAACTCATTAACTTGCTAGGTATAATGTTTATAGGTATATAAAGGGTAACTATCCTTGATATTATTATAATCTTTGGTACATTAAAATCTTGAACAGTCAATGAAGAAGAATATTGTAATTCTCGTGTATATTATAACCCCATTTATCTCCCATTTAAACATATTAATTAACTATATTTATTTCAAAAGGATATTATTATACAAATATGAAGTACCTTTACATTCATTTTAAATAATTTAATGCACATTTTTAATTCACAGTTACATACTTCAAACTCATCTGTCATCCTATTATTTGAATTCAAATACTTATATATTTATATACATACATACGTATGATTATTTTAAGATCGCATCCCTCTTTTTTATTTAAAATATTTCATCAGATATGTTGGTACTTAGATTACATTTTTAAACCTTTAAACACGTTAACATTATAGCAACACATGGGTACAAAGCATTTCTCTTCAGCACTTCATGATTGTCCTATTTTTGTTTTAATAAGGCGAACACTCAGCTTGCATTCTGGAGTCTTACTGTGCATGTCACATCTCTACATCACGATTCTAGGCCAAAATAGTATGTAAGCTAGGTAATAACAATACGATTTGCATGATTTCTAAAAGAAAAAGAGAAGTATTATTTTTTTCGTCATATTTGTTTCAAAAGGCAAGTGTAAAACGTCATATTAATTCGTCATTTTTTTTTCTATTTGAATTCTAATGGGCATAATATAGTATCATCTACGCTATACTATCAGGGTGGGGGGGGGGGTGTAGTAATGTCAGCAATATATACCAATTAACTATGTTAGATCTCTCGCGTAAATATTTATTTAATATAAAACATATTTTCTAAAAATTCTTTTCTTATAAATCTCTATATCATATTTTATCGCGATTCCGTTTCGCCCAAATATTATAATACTGTCGTTAATATAAACTGTACATTAAGTTGGATATTCGTATAAATCGCTATTCCGGACGGACGATACTCATCACCTCGAGACTCGCGTTGACCATACGATACAAGAATAACATATAAACGCCCCGTACCTCTGTGGTCCGCGACCGCTGGAAGTCCTCCGCCGGCAACCTGTCCGGCTGAATCCTGCAGGACCATCGGTTCCTCGACCGGCTCCCAGCAGCGTCCTCCGGGAAAATCAGCACGGAAATCCCTGCCGTCGTCGCCGACATCGTCGTAGTAGTAATCGTAACAGAAGTAGTAGTTATCGTTGTCGTCCATGTTTGGTCCAGCACTGTCCCGGAACCGGGGAGCACCGGCGATATTTAAGCGGAGAGTTCGGAAACGGAGCGCCGCCGCCATCGGTCCCGCGCCGTTTGTCCGCGGCACAGGCTCAAAGGGACCGGTTCACGGTCCGCGACACCGCTCCCACGAGCATGTGGACCTCGCACGTGTCCGACATTTATCGTGAAAACGATATTACGATATGTGTGTGCGAGGTATACAGGGTGACTCTTTTAACGGTACACGCTATTTACATCGAACAGTGCCTCGTTGAAAATATTTTTTATTTCCACACGATTTCGAGTCGCGACGAATCTACATTTTTTTATTGAAAGCATTTACTTAGTTTTTTTTATTTCATATTCCAAAACAGATAATTCAATTTAAAATGTGTGTGTGTGTGTGTGTCATCGTTCAAAAAAGTTAATCGTAAAAACCCGAAAAAAATATACCGCAGTGCTCTTCAATAACATATAATTCTTTCGGTAAAGACTTTAAATAAATTGTAATTTTTTTTTTCGAAAACTTTAATCCACGAAAATCAGTGTCTACAATTACTGTCGAAAGAATTATGCAGACATGCAGTCACCGCATGCGGCTATATTAGTGGGTATATACACGCGTTTTTATACGCTGAATGTCGTTGTGATGAATATCGCGAAAGTAAAATGTTATCACACAATATTATGTCAGAATTTGCGTATCAAAATACCATGTGCAGTGTCATACCGTCATTAAAGTCATAATAGTCCATAAACTATTATATTAAGG
Source organism: Sitobion miscanthi (assembly GCA_008086715.1). Classification (NCBI taxonomy): domain Eukaryota; kingdom Metazoa; phylum Arthropoda; class Insecta; order Hemiptera; family Aphididae; genus Sitobion; species Sitobion miscanthi. The sequence continues at coordinate 3,348,259 of CM017805.1, forward strand.
GTGCTTTAGCTCCGGGAAAAACGTACCAGTCACACATTCCACCCCCTTTAATCATCGTCGTTGTTTGGCGATATCGTTTTACATTTTTCCATAAACTAACACTCGATATTATTTTATATGAATATATATATTTTATACTATCGAAGCATTGTAAGCATTGTGGTTACATTTCATAATTATTATTTACAATTATAAATTTGTATCACATTCACTGAATAGCTCGACCACGGTCCAATATTACAGTTTGGCATTCAGATTGATCTTAGACCGTTAAGAACGAAATTTTAGCCATATATATACAGTGTATACCAACAAGGGTATTTTTTATGACCGGCTATTTTTAAATTGACGATATTTATTGCTTGTTTCCATCGATGAGACCAGAAATAATCTCGTTAGCAATCGTTGGAAAACTTAATGTACTATACATTGATAACACTAATTACAAATAAAGTAAATTATTGATTGAAAGTTTCAGCTAAAAAAAAAATAACCAACCACCGATTATTTTGACAGTCGACAGAATATATTGTTGTAATTGATTAGGTTTGTAGATTTATCTTCTTCGTCGGTAGCCTGATGTACGACAATTCAGTACAATTTTTTTATGTTATACAAAAAATGGAATTCAATCTAACAACATTTAAAAAAAAAAATTCTTTAAGGTAAAAATAAGTTGATATTATAGTACTTTATTAAATAATAGTTGTTCTGAAAACTGTGTTCTAGATTCCAAGCAGAACGATTACACTACACCCGGTTTCTATAGCACCACCGGCCTCACCTATATATTACTTTTACTAGACAGTGTTTTTTTTTTCATTAATTAACCCACGGCAACTTAGGCCATTGGGTGGTTTTTAACTGAAGTGGTGGGTACTGTAGGTTTTAAACACGTGTGTTTTAGTTTGGCAGAATTTTCATTTTTCAAGTGGGCACCCGTAAGTATCTGTCATGCCCGGGTGGGGGGTGGCGGCCTCTCTCTCCGGACACCGTGACTGCCCGAAGAAAAATGCCGTCCGTGGCCGAGGTTCGAACCGGCGACGGTGCGCGTCGCAACCGACGTCTTAGTCCGGTCGGCCACTCCGCTCCCCTAGACAGTGTTATTATAGAGTTAAAATTATTATTTTATTTAAACTTAAGTAGGTATATGGATTGTTTTCAAATATATATTATAAAATGTACACAATTATTGACCACCAGAGAATTTTTTTATCCCAGAATTTCTAAACATTAGGGTAGATTGTTGTACCTTGGACCACATGTACCTTGGTTTTATGCTTATTTCTGCCTTTGTAATTGGTAAAGAATTAATTCATGGAGGAAATTATAGTCACTAGTTCTACGACATTGAAATATATCCACAGTCAGAGCAATAAAATCACTGATGAATTTATAATAAAAAATTTAATTTAGCCTATCAAAATAATGATTTTTGGTTTTTTAAAATTTTATTTTCAACATTTAAATTTGTGATAGAAGTTCTTAGAGTCCGTGCCATTTTACGTTAAATATTGAATAGAATTTAATGGTGTAGTTAATTCAGACAAAAAATTAGTACTAGGGTCCCACAAATTACATTCTTTTCAAATTGGTATGCATCTACCTAAGATTAAGTCGTTATATATTATCTATATATTGAATCGATTAGGTGATTTATAATTTTTTAAGTTATACATTGAACATTTTTTTTTTTATTTCTATGTATATTTCAACGTAAATTCCAAGGTAAATATCATACACATTGTACTTTGGACCATTTTTTATTTTTTTTAAAAATAAAATTATTTCAGTTGATTTAGGATTTGGAAAAAAAATACTCATGTATATCTACAATATTTGTAATAATATGCATTAACGACTAACGTGAAATATTAACAATTACAGCTGTTAGGGGACATTGAATAAAAATGGTCCCAAGGCACAACACTCTCCCCTACATATACGAGCACCATCATACATACATTTAAAAATATTGTATTACTAGGAAATAATTATGTATTACATTATGATATCCTACAAATACTATATTGGTTTATATTATCTGGAAATATCGTCCGTCGGCATGGAATATTTTTTATGGTATTTAATTTTTTTTTTTTTTTTGTCTATTTTATTTGAAATCCGAACATCATACTAATATAGGCCATGTGCTCGGTAAAACGGTAGGTATACTCGATAATATTTATAATATGATATCGTGGGTACGCGGCTAAAAAGTAAAAATGGCACCTGCAGTCGCGTACCTTTAAACACACTCGCGTTCTTAATAGTATATGGCTACTATATCATAGGCATCCCGTCAGACGACGCAGTTTACCACAAACTTTATTCATTTAACACATATTTTGATATCCACACGTCGTCAGCCGCCCTAATTACATAATATAACGATATTATGTTGTCCCGTTCGAACAATACAGTGACTACATGCAGGTAGGCACATCCATAATCATTGTTGTACTACATAGATACCTCCTATGTTTAGACAATCGCAACAACTCGGCTCCGGGTCCCATACACGCGGCACACCGTTTACCAAACACAGCGATCGCCATATATAAGAACGATGGAATTATAACAATATTAATAATAATAATATACGTATAATATATTAGATTTTAGATTATTCACGAGCCTTGCTGCAGTTGTACCTCCGTATATTATACCTACGTGTGTGATGGATACAGGTACGATAGGTAGGTTACCTGCCTCGCTCTAGCCGCCTCTAAGTATTTCGCATCACACCTCGAGCGATTCTTTGATCGTATATATATATATATGCACAACAACAGACAACTTACGTCTCGCGCGAACATATTATATTATTATATATGTACACATAATAATGTACAATACAACAGGGTTTACATTATTCAACCGCACCGCTGTTTACCATTCTGCTATACGGTGTCAGGTTGATGTATCATGTCATGTGTGTGACTACGATTTGTCTTATCGTGTTGTAGGTAGTTCTATGTTGTTATATTACTATTACACTCAAATACTATCTCGTGTATTAAATATTTACGTTATATTATAATACATATTATATGATATTATAACATGTGCGCTGGTATGGTAGTATAGGTACGAGAATGCCCAGTGAGGCCCAGTATACTTATCTCGAGAAATAAATTAAGAATAATAATGATATGTTTGGGGTTTGGCTAAACCAAAATAGTATTACCCGCCTACCTACCGTTAAAATGGAAAATACAGTTATAATTTTTCTTCTCGATTTGTATATCGACAGGCTTTTGCCCTTTTCCCTCTTGTAGATCTTAAAAATATTATGAAATCATCATTATGCATGACTATGGCTAGTGTTTTTAAGAAATATCATTTCTTTTCTGGTATTAACGTACCGACGTAAAGTGGAAATAATATAATTATGATCTAGCTATTTTAGAAGACCCTGATCGATTTAATGATATTATTATTTAGAATTATTGAAAAATTTAACTTTTTAGGGTGTTTGTTTATGTTTTTATGGCATTTTTCGAATCTTTAGAACGTTTTACACAATTTTTTTTTGAAGTAAACGTTAATATTGTACTATCTACCAAATGTATTGTTTTAATAAAAAAAAAACAGCATATTGCTACCTAGGGACTATAGAGGTACAGAACTATAGTGGTCAGATAGTGTCAACCACGTAGTAGATATACAATACACGTCGACCACCGTTTTCATATCAACTAATAATTTAAAGGGTAATAAAAATGTTTCTATTCTGATATTTTTAGTATTTTAAATGGTGTCCTGAAAAAAATTCACCATTGCAAATACGTTTCCGTTGTATCACTTTTTAAGCAGAAAGATATACATTTTTAACACATTTTTATTACCCTTTTATGATTTTTTGTATTTTTTGCGAATTTTTAGGGCAGCCCTTATTCATGACTAGAGCTCGGATGTTTATGACTTAGCATATTTTTTTCGCGCAGCCAGAATTACACCGGAGTGATATATACATTTGATTCTTGAAGTCTGTATTAGAAATAGGCAAACTTTTATTACATATTTGACATTTTTGAGCATATAAATGCATATATTGCTAATTTCTAGATTTAGTGGCATTTAAAATATTTAAATATAATGTAAACATAACACTTTTTACTACCTAATATGTATTTTAGTTTATATATTTATATTTATAGTATTTTATTTCTTTTATGTATTTTGCAATGAAGTTATTTTAAAATCATTTAAAACAAAAGTTATTTTGAATCACTATTATCCCATTTTTTGTAATTGTTTAAAATAGATATAATTTTTAGTATACATTTAATAGTGTTTATAATTTATTTTGAATTAATATTAACACCCTTTTGCGTATATTTTTTCATTTTTGCATATATTTGCTGAAAAATAGGTATATTTTTGATATATTTAAAGGCATATATTAGCTTATTTTGAAATTTTGAAATGCATATTTTAACGAAATGTTGATTATTAACATCCGAGCTCTATTCATGACCAATGTGGTGGTGTCACTATCGCTATGAAATTGTGCACAAGCGTAGGTTTATCTGCCAAACATTAACAGTAATATTGTTTGTTGACTACAATAAGGATTATGTATATGAATAGGAAGATATTGTATCGTATGGTGATCGATAATTAATTATTTATTATTATTTACCACTGAAATACAATTAATATGAATGCAAAATACAAGTATCAAGAAAATCAAGTAGGTAGTTGACTGGATAATATTTTGATACCTATATACTACGGATATACAATTTAAGTATAATATATATTATGGCTGATATCACGCGATGTAATTCAAAGTAAGTAACGATCGCTGCCACTAGTTCTCGGATGGGTGACCGCCTGGGTTCGTAGCGCGCAAAAACCTTGCCACATATACACGTGTTCCTAATTGACCGTACCAATCATCCCAACTCTACTGTACCAACCTACAGGCTAATGACCCCACTATCCCAGTCGTCGCAGCACGAAACCTAATGAAAAAAAAAATTAAAGTATAGTTTAGGTACTTATAATATTGTCCCAACACGTTTTAGATCTATAATAAGCTGTTCAAACGCAAAGATTTTTATTAATTGCATAGTATACTATCAAGTATTTTTTATTTTACATTATTTTTTAAATTTTAAAACATGCTACGTTACTGATAGGTGTGGGTAAAGGGTAAAGAATAAACCTTTGTGATCAGTTCTAGAATTTTCGCTGGTTGTCGTTTGCGCATCACTATTGTTAATTTTGACCTTTTTTGTAAGACGGCTGCGCATCGTTCGATTTTTGAGTTAAACATTATCTGCGTTTAAAAGGTCGTACCTACATCATTTGCACCGGTGTTTGTCAATTGCGCCGATTTTTCTAGACTACCTGAAATTTATACATCTTTTGCGCCGGTGGATTTATCCCAAACGAAAAAGGTATACGTCTTTTGCGCCAGTAAATTTATCACCAATTAATTTGGTATACATAATATATATCTATTGTGCCAGGAAGATATTATAAAATATTATATTATTATACTATAATTAGATTATAATATAACTATCAAACATATAAAATAAAGTGTAATTTAAAAAATATAAAAATTTCATAAAATTAAATCATGAAAATTAAAATACATATAAATAAACGATGATAAATTACATATGAATAAATTGTCAAAAAGTATTAAAATTTCATTTCTTGTAATGGTGACTTACCGACTTCACAAATTGAAACATATTGATAGTACCGTTTTTATATCTTGAAATATGATCATCAATGTTTGTTTTATGTTTTTTATACTTACTATTTTGTATTTTATTTTCTTTTTGAATACTATAGCCTAGTATGTAATCAGCTTATTTTTCAACTTCAGTATTGCCGGCGCAATTAATGTATAATCTTTTTTGGACCTAAATATCGTCCGGCGCAGTTGATGTATAACCTTTTTGAATCCCATAATTTTTTTTTCCTTACCTGTGATTTCTGGCGCAATTGACATATACCCATTTGCACATCAATATTATTTAACTATAGAACTGAAAAAAAGGTGTATACCGAAAATCGCAAGTTATTTTCTAAATTTTTAGTGGAATCTATCATTTACAACGGGCTCCTAAACGTCAAAAACTAGACTGTAAATTAAATAAAACATTTACTAATAAAAAAATTTCGAGATATCGATGTTTTTTTTGTCAAAATTTAAACTTTAAATGCTTATTTGACAAAAACTTACTGCTATGTATCATTGTTATTTTTAAACTTAAAAATCTTATATTATTTACTATCTATACATTATTTTATTATATGTATCTACATTTTTATAATTATGACTACAATTGAATTGAATTAATGCAATTTATTTTTGTGTATCTATTTATTACATAATATGAAATAAGAAAATCATTATATTTTCAATCCAAAATTATTGATGATGCGCATAATATATTGTACGAAATTTTGGTGCAGGCAAATAGAAAATGCGCAAACGATAATCGGCCGCTGATGCGCAAACGATGAACGATATTTTGGCACAGGTAAACAGACTAGCGCAAATGATATACAGTGAAGATTTTAATAACATTGAAAAAATGCAATCTGTGTTCAGGCATTGTATTTTAATCGAACAAATTGGGAAAAGTATAATTGACACCGTGTACAGTTGCAGTTATCCAACATATTCAACCACTAAGAATTAAGACTTTTCTACCGGGGCCATATTATTTTAATTACTCGTTGTACTTATTATACCAATAATTATTATTGGTGTTAACATGATTGAATTTCAAGTTGATATTGTATAATATATAAAACACTTTAATCTCAAATTTGAGACGGTTTAACAATACGAACAGGTAAATTTTTGAACGATTATTACTTTCGTGTTTTTTTATAAGCACCCCAAACAATGATAATTTGTAAGTAAGTACCACATAAATAGAAAGTTTACTCATTGCTTAAAAACATTTTCCTGCCATTTTAAAAGCAGGTACCTGGCGTACCTGAAGGATGAAACTAATGTAGAAATGGCCAAAATCCGCTGTACAACCGTTTTCGCTCCCGACAGTCAAACCATATAAATCACTTAATATCAGCTCTTGGCTCTGACACGATTACAGGTAATCTTCATGGAAAACTTAACAGGAAGATAATTAATGAAATATCGATAGTATGGTAAAAAAATGTATCCGTTATTAGTCATTGCTGGTCATATTATTTTCTATTCGATTTTTAGATGTTCAATTTATATGATTTTGTCATGCCCAGTGGTATATATTTTGTTGGATAAGATTTGAAGAGTTGTGTGTGATAATATATTATAATGTTGTTTGTATACATACATTATACCTACTCGTGTAGTTGTTACCCTTCTTATCCACGTAAATAATTCATGTTAAAACCAATACTATACCTATACACTATACAGTATAAGTGGTACCATGATAAGATGCAATGTATCTTTACTTCCACCATTCATATATTAATAGGATCATGCGATAGGAATATAATTGCCTTGTAGGCTGTATAGTGACTAGCTGTACCGTCTTGTAAACAGACACGCTTCATGGCATGATACATTTATATCAAGAATAAAGACACATTTACGTTATAAAGTCAGTAATGCCTTAGTAGTTACTAATTATTATAATTATAGTGACTATTAATTATTTATTACTTATTAATTAGTTGGTACTAAATTTTATTTTAAAAAAACAACAGGTACATATTCCTACTTTGGTTTTTCAAACCAAACAATTCTGGACTTATCGGTTTTTATGAAATTAATAGTAGAGTAACTTACTAATAACGTATTGTCCAACTATACTAGGTAACCACATTTTAAACATTTTTTTTACCCGTAATTGAAATTTTAGTATTATTTTATGTGCATTAATTTCACTTTAAAAATTGAAAACGAGTAGCTAACTTATATTAATATCGACATATCTAGTTTTTAAATTAAATGTTGACAACTTTATTTTTTTAGTAACAGTGAAAACTATATTATTCTTAAATTCAAATTATTGTCTGGTGTAAATAGTGTTACATTTAAAAGACGAGCACTAATAATATTATATTACTCACAAGCTCTAAAATAGAATGAGTAAGCTGTATTAGCGAGCGACCGATGTTGAAAATACAAATTGGACAATGAAGATGTTTATGATCAAGCAAACGGAACACGTAAAAATACAATATAGGTAGTTTGAAGTATTTATAACGGTACATTTTAACAAAAATGTGTGTACAATTGTTTACCTAAACGATAAATTCTTATTAATAAAAATGATTTAATTTGAAAAATATCTGATATGAATATAGGTACGCCAAAATTTTTAGAAATAGCACCACTTCTATTGTTAATGCGTAACAAATCGTTACAGTATTTCGTTTTTGACGAGGAAATTAAAATAAAGGATGAAATTGGAAAACAAAATATTATGTATATTGAAAACTACAGGAAAAAATATTTTTATAAATTTTAAATTTTTTTGAGATATTCAACGTTTTCCAGTGTTTACCTTAAAATATTAAAAATCCCTGTACACGGGATATTTTTTTCTAGTTAAATTCAAGACTTGGCAGATACACGAGCATATCCGTGGTGAATTTATTCTAATATACGCGAGAATCAACCGTTTTATAGAATATTTCGAGTTAGTGTGGGGACGGAAGAATTTACACTTTTTCGTCTGCCTCTTTTGCTTTTTCTTTTATCCTTTTTTGCCCTTTCCTGCGACTACGGTTATAGACCCTTTCCCCTCACCCAACACACAATTGAATGCTCTACTATTCGTTCGCGTATACCCCGGAACCGTTTAAAATTCCACGCTCGACCCACGAAGCTCGCCGATAATTAAGTTATGCAAAACGTTTCGCATCAATCGAGATAACCGCTTTTACCGTAGAAGAATAATAATGCGATAGATTAAACGTAACTGTAATACACCGCACTTTACATTGATCGTGACCACAACGCCAATAGTATAATTAAAATAATTATAATAATAATTACGATTTGATTGGGCAAATCTGCAGGCATCGATAGTGGCTAAAATGCACAGTGACCCCTTAGACTTGCACACACTCACTGCACAGATGGATCATCGAAAATGACATTGGTATGGATAATATATATCAGTATAGATAGGTACGTGCAAAATATATTTTTAATCAAACATATAAATAACAAACAATATTATGAATTAAATAGGTTTATATTAATAATCCAAAAAATATATGGTGATAGACACATTTTATCACCCGTGGTTATATTTAATTTAAAATAATATATTGAATATTTGAGGGAAAAGAAACTATAAAAATAAATACAAAAAAAAACCTTAGGTATCTTTTATTAATTCATTAATTCTTTTGAGTACTATACAGTATAGTATAATAATGAACAATTTTTAATTAAGTGTAAATTGGGTAGGTAATTTTAATAATACATTTATCACGTAGGTGCTACCTATATTATATACCTAATATACTTACTTAAGTCCTAACCTATACGGCTCGCGGCTGCTGCTGCTATACGGTTATTACTTATTTTATTACGCTACGAGATCGTCTGTTGTTCACTTAATTTATGAATGATTGCCATATTCAATATCCACAATGGTATAAATAGGTACGATGAACTAAAATTATCATCCGAATTTCTATTGTGTGGTTCATAATGCATTCATAATACTGTTCAATGAGTAATAATAATATAGGTAATAACGCGTAATCGATAGTTAATTAAGATCCAAACGAACACGGTATAGTATATTATGTGTACAGCAAACAGTGGAAAATCTAAGAATTTATAATGGTGGGCCGGAGACATTTAGCAAAGTATTGTGGCCGTTGATTGAGTTTCATTATTTTTAACAAGGATGGGCAAGTAATTGTTTTTTTTTTTTTTAACTTAGTTAAGTTGAGTTAATATGCACCAATAACAAAAAGTTAAAAAGTAAAAAGTAAATTTAACTATAGGTTAACACGGTCAAGTTAAAAGTTAATACTAATTTTTTATTAAGTTAAAAAAAAAGTTGTTTTGTTTATACAAATACAACGCTAGCGTGCTTAACTTTTTTCCAACCCGAAACTAAATTTTAGACTATAGTGTTGACACTTAATACAGTATTTCCGTATAAGATAGATTTAAATGATTTACATTTTTAACTTAAAACAATTTACGGTAAATATTTTTCGACATGGAAACAAAATTGACTGAAATAGTGAAATATAATTAAGTTAAAACAAAATAAATTAACTTAACTTTTTTCTTAAAAAGAAAAATCAATCGGTTAATTTCACACTAATCAAAAAAGAAATTTAGTAAGTTAACAGTTAAGTTAGGTACTGAAAAGCCAAAAGTAACTAGTTAAGTTCAAAAGTTTAAATTAAATTAACTTTTTAACTTAACTTTAATTTTTAAACTCGTTAATGCCCCGCCTTGATTTTCAGTGTCGGTCTGGCTAATTTTTTCTGCTAATATCGGACGGCACTACAATTTTCAATGGGCCTTTTTAAAAAAAAAAAAAAAATTGTTTTTACCTAGATAATTTTTATATTGTACTATTAATATTATCGTAAATTCATAACTATAACAATACTAGAATCCAAACTTATAAAATATTGTATTATATATACTTCTTAGATATAATTTTTTTGTGGTAAATGCATTTAAGTTAATATAAATTAATTTCACAGTTTGACAATTGTTTCGGTAAAAAATATATAGGTACTTTTCAACGATTAAATAAATACAAAATAAATTTATAACTCATACGCCTGCTACAGTATGTTTATTAATTGGAAAGTTAGTACCTCTAATTCGATATTTTATAATGCAGATATTCTAGTATGGTTTTTTTTGTATGTGTATTATAGTATGAATCATATGACTAATAGCCTCCTTTTTACCAAGGTCTAAAAAATGTGGATTGGGCCCTCAATATATAAAAATATCCAAACGCGCCCTCTAATCGTCGGGTAGCCGGGTGGTCCAGACCGACACTGATTATTTTAATAACAAAAATTGGTAGATAACAGCCGACAGACAATAGAGTGACAGTCAAACTACAAAGTAATATATCAATTATAGGTACATTTAATAATGTTCGTTTAGTGTAGGTATTAATGTATTATGATAAACGAATATTGAAAATCATAATAGGAATAATATTATTAGTATACATTTTAATTGGTTCACTTTTATTATATTATTATACCCTCTACATATTTATATAATTGTATTATACTTTGGTATATAAAGAGCTTATCAATAATTTTATGTCAAGCCATTATATTGTATTTTGGCACTGGTAACTATAATAAACATACATAAACTATATACCTACCGTGAATATTATACTATGCTATTAAAATAGGTACCTAATGCATTGTTTTGATCCGACAAATTTTGGCTTCTCAGTAATTTAATTTAAATATTTTATAATTTATTGACCCCCCTCCCCCACCCATATTAATATAGTCATATAAGGTAGTGCAGTGGGCATATTATTGTGGTCAAACAAATTCGCTCTCAATATTAATAATCAACTATCAACCTAAAAAAATATTCATCCGAAACAGTTGGTTTATTTGTCGTGATACCGTCACAGTAAACGATTGTGTTTAATTATTTACTATCTATAATATATTTGTAGTATATTAATGTCTATACGGGTATGGTACAAATAATACCTGAAATAATTTTCGTTAAAACGTGGATTTAAATCGATGTCAGTGATATAATGAATCGTGCAACTTTTAATATTAATATAAAAATTATTTTAGATTCTGAGTGGAACGATGAATGTATTGATTTTACAATGATGTGTGTTTTATATTTTTTTTTTTTTTTTTTTTTTTTTTTTGTGTCTGTGTTCACGACAAGTAGTCGAAATAATGCTTCGATTTTTAACTTCAGTATCTTTTTCGATTGGAAAGTGAATATCGTTGGTACATTGGGGAGGTCAAAATTTAAAATTCCCAGTAATTTTCAAAAGCGCCAAGAAAAACAAAAGAAAAATTAAAGAGAAACAGGACTTTTTACGCAAATTGATTTTTCACAAAATTGAATTTGGTTTTTGTTGTAACTTTAAAACAAATGACTATAGATACATGAAATTTCTACTGGTTGTTTATATTTTTATTTTCTATACACGTTAACATTTTCAAAATATTTTGATATTATTTTGAACTGTTTAGGGACATTTTCATTTTCCATTTTTTTTTAGTTTTTTTTCTAAAAATATCAAAACAATTTTATTTGTTGGTTAAAAAAGCTTGAAAATTTAATAAAAGGCTCCTAGTATATTGTTTCAAAAGAAGATGAAAAATATTAAAAATCCTTAGTCACAGTTTTTTTTATCAGCATTTATAGTTCAAAAATTGATAAACTATGGAAAAATCTTTTTATGATAAAGATACTAGATACCTACATTCAAAAAATATGTTTCATATTTCATTTATATAACAATTTTCCTAATTGCCCAATAAGTAACAATATGTTAGATAATAATTTATTAGGTTAAAGTAACTTTGGTGTCTGGCGATAATGTTATATCAGCAATGAGGTTAAGAAAATAAGTAAAAATAATAATTCAATAAATAGTTGTTGTACCGTATAACATATGATAAACAATTTAGATATATTCAGATTTACAAAAATAACAAGCATCTCGTTGCCAAGTGTTTGGAAAAGTGTTTGGAAAATCTATAATTTGTGTATTTGCTACGAAAATCACGAATAATTGCTAATATCTACGGTATAAAAGTTAAAGTCGAATTTTCGAGTAATATATTTATTCCACGTACCTACCTACATCATATCAGTATGTCAAATATTGCCGTTCAAGACAAGAAGTCTTCGGATATCAAGTTACTATCCAAGACTGAAACGATGCATATGGTTTTTGACGAGCTTCGGTCGTATAGACCAAAACCGCTCGAGAGTTGTGTTTTGCGTAGATTGCCGCTGCTCAATAGATATATATCGCTACCGAATATGGCTCTGCGTGTAAATTGCGCGGCCGAAGCACCCACAAAGGTCGGTTGGATATCCATGCCCAACTTGATGATACCGGCTGTCGACGATCACCGGTCGAATATGCTGAAACCGTCGGACAGCAGCGATGTCCTTGGTCTCCCGGTGAACGAGAGATCTTTGTCTTTACCTAATGTGGCCGTGTGTGATAGTTCCTCAGGCGATGCTCACGAAATTGAATTATTGTTCGGTACGTCCGCGGGATTGCCCGTTTCGATGGATTCACCATCACGTGCCGAATCGTTTGTTCTGGCGTTGATGCCACCTGATACCGCAGAAGATTATGACTGCTGGATCAAAACGCCATTATCCGTCTCGTCGCCGTTGCCACTGGTAGAAGCCGGAGTAACGGGTACGGTAACCAGCAGTGGCAGCGATGACGTGGAGACGGACCTGGTGGTAACAACGGTCACGCCTGGACGTCCGCGCCGTTCACTTTGGAACCGGACGAAGCGGTTCGTCAGACGTATGTTCTGTTGTGGTAAGATCGACCGCGCAGACGGATAATATGGTTTTATTATGAAAGTATTTGGACACCAAACGTATGTAAAATGTACATTGTATCTGTAAATTTACTTGAATAAAATATTGTGCCATGTTATATAATATTTGGTTTTTATTTGATGATATTATTAGTATGTCAAGTATGTCAACACGCTTGTGTAAAGTTAATTAATGCGGCTTGTGGAAATTCTTGGTATTTTGTTCAGGTATATTTACGGTTTTTTTTTCAACTAATGTAAAATCTCACTAGCAACTTTTCTGATAGGAAAGTGAATCTAGTTGGTACTTTGGGGAGGTCAAAGTTTAAAATTCCCAGTAATTTTCAAAAGCGCCAAGAAAAACAAAAGAAAAATTAAGGAAAAACGGGAATTTTTACGCAAAATCGATTCTTCACAAAATTGAATTTGGTTTTTGTTGTAACTTTAAAACAAATGACTATAGATACATGAAATTTCTACTGGTTGTTTATATTTTCATTTTCTATACACGTTAAAATTTTCAAAATATTTTGATTTATTTTGGATTGTTTAGGGACATTTTCATTTTTCATTTTTTTTTAGTTTTTTTTCTAAAAATATCAAAACAATTTTATTTGTTGGTTAAAAAAGCTTGAAAATTTAATAAAAGGCTCCTAGTATATTGTTTCAAAAGAAGATGAAAAATATTAAAAATCCTTAGTCACAGTTTTTTTTATCAGCATTTAAAGTTCAAAAATTGATAAAATATGGAAAAATCACGAAAATTAGCAAATTATTTTGAGTTAAGAATTCGTAAGAATTTTTCTTTTTTAAATCTAAGATTTTAAAATGTTATATAAGATTTCTTATAAGATTATCTACCTTTATCAAAAAAAAAATGTCTATAAGAAAGTCAAATTAAATTTTTATGAGCGTTTGAAATTCAAATTTTTACAACATTGGATATTCACTCGATTTCTCATTCTTTAGTTTGTTGTAATTCAAAAACGAATAATTGTAGATGCATGAAAATTTCACTGAATGTTTATACTAGCATTTCCAATACACCATACAATTTTGAAAATATTTTGACTCTTTTTGAGCTATTTACGGGCATTTTCAGTTTTCAATTTTTTTAGTTTTTTTTTTTATAAATACCAATAATGTTTTTTCTGTTGGGCCAAAAAGTGTAAAAATTTAATTCAAGGCTCCTGATCTATTTCTACAATAGCAGTTGAAAAAAATTAAAAATACATAGGTACAACTTTTTTTTATAAGTATTTAAAGTTCAATTTTTGTCAAAATTTATCACATTTAAAATTTAATAATAATTTTGTAGTTAAAAATTTATAAAATGTTTAACTTTTATAGCTAAGGATCGAAAATTGAAAACAAGACTCCACGTTAATATTTTATTTATAAATTACTTTATTCACAATAATATCATCAATTAATATACTTGGTAACATCATAGTCTGACTGACCGTTTTTGCTCAGAATCGTTTTTCTTATACAGTGATATTATATCATTGAATTCAAATTTAACACCATCCATTACAGTGACCCACTTGTAATCTACTGTACAGCAGAGCGACATCCACTCACCCACTTTTTTGATATTAGTTTATTATGTATTCTATGGTTTGGACTACCTTACAATTTGTTTTATAGTTTGTTTATGTGCCATATGCTATCTCCATCCAGGGGTGGACTGCCAGGGTGCAGGGCATGCGATCCTCGTCTGTAGGGCCTGGTGAAAATGTGTGCTGCTTGAATACAGGGGCCGATAACTTATAAATATTTTATAGCCCAAAATTGGTCCGAATTTTCTGTTTCCTGGGACCAATTTGCATTTCCCAGTCGGTCCCTGTCCTTCTTATAATACCACGCTTGTTTTTTGCCTGGTGCAGTAGTGCACAGATATTCTGTATAGTAAATTGTCGTATTGTCACATGTTTTTATTTTTATTTCCTACTGAAAAATATAGGTAGGTATTGCTATCAAAATGGGAAATATAATAATATAAATAAATTGCTTTTTAAGTGACTGAATTTGTGATATGTAATTGTGAACAATATTCCCAAATATTGGGTGAATATAAATCCACATTCCCATACAAAGTTAGTACATACATTATATTTGGAATTTCTATATATACAGTTGAAATGCAGTATTCGAAATGTATGGAAGGGGGGGGGGCTGTGTTCGGCCCCACGGGTCTGTGTTAATCACCACGAGACCGCAATATTATTATTACTTATTGTTTTCAACGTCATGTAATTACGGCCTAATCACAATGAAAAAACAATAACAATTTTTTGTCGAATAACGAAAACTATTATTTTATTGGCTAAAATAATACTAAAACAACTGCAGTGGCGTAATAATGTGAGATATTTAATTATTGTCGAGTTGGCGCAGTTCTGTCTAAAAGCGCCAATATGACGGTAATTGGCTTCGCCCACGGTTTATATTATTTATCTCTGTGACTGTTAAGTACGATACTTACTAATGGTCGGTCACTCGTCTAAAATCCGTCTTAATGGTATAAGCTTTGATTGTTCGCCGAGTATCTAACCGTAATCTCTCTCCGAAGTTTCAACTAGTGCATAAGTGCAAGGTAAGAACTTATATGTGCAATACTTAACTTTAAACCATTAGGTACCGAAAATAGAATAGTTATATATAATACTTGTAAGCCCTTTATTAAGTGCGTGCATCAACCATATAACTCGTAGTATTCTCGTGTATTATTACACACAATGATTCTTTTAATTGTAGGTAAAAAGTAGTATGATATCTCTAAATGCACTACCATTTTTGAAAAAAAATATTTTCTAATAATTTGAAGTCACTATAAAAAACTTTTTCCGGAAATATATTTTTGACTATTTTTATTTTCAGTTTTTACCTTTTTTAATCACAAAAAGTTTTAAATTTCATATTTTTACAGAATATTTCTCTTGAAATAAAATACAAATGTGTAAATAACTACTATTTGTAAAATATTCGATTTGTATACAAAAAAATTATCAATAAAATATTCTACATAGAAATAAAACCGTACGACGTAATACTATGCTGTTATATAAAATGTAAAACTTATAAATGATAATAAAAATATTAAAAACTATAGTTTTTCTTCAAAAAATGATTTTTTGTAAAGACTTAACATTAAATTAAATTAAGAAAAACTTATAAACATTAACATTTAGTGAGATAACGAGTGCTTACTGTTACGAGAATCATCCGGTACATTGTTTAATACCTATCCAGTATAATATTCATATTAAGATGATGCCACACAGACATTTGTTGTCTCCGTCTTACAAGTGCATAACATAACAAATTTTATGCTCAGCCGCTCAGGAGATCACGTTTAACTTTGCTGGTTTAAAAATTAGATTTAATTGTCTTCTTATAAAATTTAAATGTAAGATATTAATGTCTAGGGCACACCATAGGCATTTTGTTGTAATTTGATTTTAAAGAGAGTTTTTAGCATTTTAAGATTCACAATCAATTTGAAATATTGAAATACTCATAACTCACTTTAAAATTAAAATAAAACAATAAGCCTATGAAATGCACTAGATAATAATCTCACCTTTAGATTTTATAAGAGGTCAACACACTCTAATTTTCAAACTAACGGAGCTACACGTGTTCTACTGAGCGTAAAATTTGCCATGTTACGCACTTGTAAGACGGAGACAACACATGCGGGTATCACGTCCTCTTAAATAATAAATTGCCTTATAACTTATGGAAATTATTTTTATGTGTTATTTAATAAATATTTTGAATAGTTAATCTTTATAATATCGTATACAATATTACAATATAAATTATTGCCAAAATTACACATTGTTTAGCATATAATATTATTAGTATTAAATGTTCTTAAAATTGTTGATAAATACTAGCACACTACAATTATACCTACGTAATAGATATTATAATCATTAATTTTTAACAAAAATGTAATTAAACACCTAAATGTCAAATGTTAATAGTCATATACCTGTTATTAGGAATATATCACTTTATTATAAATCATAATTAAACGTACATATATGGCTGTATGTATCTAAATTAAATCATATTCTATTTTAACTCATCTTAAAAATACATGACGTATGCCCCAACACTGTTTAATAGTACAATTTATTACCGGTAATTAGAGATTAAACCTCTTTGAGCTGATCAATCAGAGGGTTTCTGCAATAATAATACTTGAATATTTAACTATTTTGTGAAATATTTTTATACCTTAATCATAATTGTGATTTTAATTTATGGTTCACTATCGATGACATGGCTTTTTTAATTATGATTTTTACGTTCACTGAATTATTAAAATCATTTACCCTAAAATAACGTAAAATCTGATACTGCTGGAAATTTGGTCGTTTCATTATATATGCGTGTCCACTGAACATACATGCAAGTATATTATGCTCAATACTGACGTGTATGGTCATCATATAACTAAAACCCAAATACCCTTTGTAAACATTTCTATTGTTTGCCGAATTCAGGCGGACACTCGAACGTTACATATTTAAATAATTTAATTTATTTCGCTTTTGATACACGGTAACATGACTTTTAATCAATATTTAAAAATATGTAATATACCTTTTGTAAAAGCTAATTTTATTTGTGTTTAATTTTTCATTAAATTCTAATCAGTATGTGAATGTGTAAATTATCTGAACATATTTTATTATTATGTTTACGATTATTAGTTATTACGATTGTTTCATAACTTCATTATACGCACATGAGGTCTACTCTTAAAGAATACACACAAATAGTTATGGGTATCCACGGACTAAGATATAATGGACTGGACATGACATGGTCGTCGGGGGTCGGGGGACGGTCACCAAAAGGTTCCATCATCGAAAAGAAGTCGATGTGAAACGTCACACCAAAATTATTTCAAATATTAAAATATATTTATGAAATTATATTTCAATTATTTAAAATCGAAAAATACGAATTGAAAAAGTATTATTTATTGGAACATTCCTGAATAATATTTCATAACAACGTCTTCAATTTAAACATTACACTTCTCTAAAGACTTAAGCTCGTATATTGTTATAACTATACAATAATTATACTGTACTACTAATAAAACGTATTCAAATACAATCGAATAAACAATCATAAAACTATACATATTATCTAGAAATAGCAGTAGGTACTGCTGTCTCACTAATTGGGCACCCCCCACCCCCAGCATTGTAGCACTACCCCACAATTTCACATCCCGACATGTATCTCACCACGCTTCACGAGCAACTCCCACACCTTTAAGTTGGCGGGAGGTCCAAGGTGATAGTATGGGGGGGGGGGGGGGAGAACTGGCTATAACTCCTGTCTACAACTCTCGTCTATAATACACCGCGTTCGTTATTTGACAAGTTTAACTAAATTTACAAAGTAAAACGAACCGTATGGCGTATATGTAAACCGATATAATACCATATGTATCCCAACGGGCAGACATCTAATATAATACATTATATATATAATATATTATATTACGTGTAGTCCATGAGATCTGATTTCACTTTTAGTTTTATTAATAATATTGGCAGCTTCGTTTCTAATAACGCGTCGTAAACGCGTACAGTGCTTTTAATTTCCCGGAAACGGGATTCGTTCGAAAACACACCTACACTTGGGATATTTTGGTCAGCATTTCTCAATTACGTTTTATTTCAACACATACACACACGCACGTCATATATAATATATACATATACATTTTACGCACAGAGAGAGAGAGATAGAGAGATCTATATACATTCGATTTCTCTTCCGAGAGTTTGAGTTATTGAGGCAAAAAAAAAAAATGCACGCCACATGGCACGTGCCCACATGTAGTTCAAAACACACGCATATACGTGAAGAATATACGTCATCAAAAGCATAATAAAAGTCGATTTTCGAGCGCAATAATTTGCGTACCAAAATATTGTAATCGTAAGTATTTGCTATTCTTTATATTTTATAACATTTTAATCCCATTCGTGAAATATTGTTTAATGGACATTGGACATACACGTGAAACCATGTACAGGTACATGCTTTTATGCATCGAAGTCTGTTTCGTGGAACAATTTTATTATAACCGTAACGTATTAAAATACACCCCCATGCACCAATGATGAGCGACCACAAAACCAAACAGGACTTTAAACATTTTAATGTTCTTGCGTGGATCATAATAATATCGGTTATGATCGCGATTGGTCGTTATAGCAAAGACATGGAACCCTGGAGATGGCAGCCATAATGATATAGAATAGAATATTTAAACTTGAATCTGTGACTAATAAACGTGCTTCAATGTTTCACTATATTATGTGTATGGTTTACATAATATTGAATTTTGCCTAGTTTATCTTGTTACATTTTTTTTTTTGATTTTATGAATAGCTCATTAGTGATGCTGGTTAGGTAAGGTCTTGTAAAAGAAAATTATTATTTTTATGCCGTCTTAAAAATACCCTCCATCCTATTTTAATAGATGCAAATTATTACATTTATATTTAAGACGGTTCATAAATGTACAATCGACGAACAAATGGTTAAAGTTATATAAAATTACTTAAAAATAATATTTTGAAAACGAATAGTTCTGCAAAGCCGTAGTATAAGACATCTGCACGATATATCGCAAATATTTGACGTAGGTACTTAATAAAAATCTGCTTTCAATCCAAAATCGTCAAATACATTTTTGATACTCACATATAGTCAGTACTTATACAAATACTCGTCAATACACGTCGTAATAATAAATGGGATGTCTTAGTATCTCGCATCGTTTTTGCCCGTCCAAAACGTCGAGCATCGCTGCATATAGTTATAACATCTAAAAGTTAATATAGAAAAGTAATATGATAAAGGTGCAGTGGCTGGAATCGCCAAATCGGTATCGGCGTGGCGAATAGTTTTAGATTAACTCGCGTTGGGTGTTTTAACGCGCGATCGGATTGATGGAAAACAATAACATTTTGAAGTGTCTGTATATATATAAATATTTGATACAAGAACGGTAAAAAAAAGACAAAAATAATACGGTTCGAAAGAGACGACAGTGGAAATATCGACGGCGGCCACCGAGAATACCTCCTATAAGCAGTCTATATAACGATAATAATAAAATATATTACGTTAAGGCGCGTTGTCACAGTACACAGGTCACCGCATAGACTTAATAACAATTTGTATTATTATTGTTATGTGTATTGTTGCACTGCACCGAACGGCCCTCATCGTCCCCTATAATATAATATATAGGGCTAGGATTTTAATGACCCAAAAAACCTAAAAAAATGACATTAAAATAACCTAAAAATGACCTAAAAAAATGACCTTAAAATAACCTAAAAATGACCTTAAAAAATGCCCAAAAGATAAAAAATGATTTTAAAATGTTATAAAAATGCATTATAATTATTAATTAATATTTCGGTAAAAAATTATTTAAATTATAATATTATAAAAAATAGCAAAAAAAAATGTTAATTTAGGATTTTCTTGATGGACTTATCATGCAACGGCCAGCTTAAAATTTTCTGAAAAAAAAAACAAAAATACTATAAAATAAAAAATATATACGTATATTTTTTTTATTCTGAAAATTACGTTTAAATTGTATTGTTGCATTGGACAATCAGTAGCTCCTTCAAATTGTCAAATACAAATGACCGCCGATTATCTGCTAGCAATGTTTTGTAGCATGAAAAACTTCTTTCCACATCCACAGAAGTAATCGGAGCAAATTTCATGTACGTGATATCGTCGATATTGAACTCATCAGGGAAATGAGCCGTGTCTGATTCATTTCCATCAATTATTTTTGATATTTTACTTAAAGTTTCAAATCCAGTATTTTTCTCCAACACCATTTTTAATTTGTTTTGTATAGCTATGCCAATTTCGTTTTTAGATTGTTGAATTTTCTGTCGGAAATCGACCACTATTTTTATAGAGTCTTTTAGTGGCAAATCCGAAGTTTCTAAACGGTTGATAGAATCGGGCAATGAGCTAAAATTAGTTTTTATGTAAATTAAATTACATTTTAGAGTTTGATTGTCGATTAAATCTTGGACTTTAGCTATGGCAGTGGCTTCTTCTCTACTCAATTCTCTCAAAACTTTTTTGATTGAACTTAAGTGTTCACAGTAATATAGAGATGCGTTTATCCATGTTCCCCACCTAGTTATCACAGGGTTAGGTGGTAAAGGTATATTGGGTGCAAACGTTTTAAAAATAAGAGTACGAGATGGAGCTTTTAAAAATACTTTCTTCATATTTGATATGAATTCGTCTACTAAAGGGAAATAGTTTCTAATTTCTTCCGATACTCTATGAAGAGCATGAGCCAAACACGTAACATGTTCCATATTTGCATACAATAGCTTTAAAGATCTGGCCGCTTTCACCATGTATGGAGCTGCATCAGTTACAAATAAAAGTACATTTTCACGTTTTACTCCATCAGGCCATAAAAGTAAAAGAGATTTATCGAAAAATCTAGCAATTGTTCCATGATTAGCTTTTTCCAGGCATTCGGAATTTAAAAGAAAAGTTTTACCTGGATGATCAATTTCCAACGTTCCAATTATTGCATTAGCAACATATCGACCAGCTGCATCCGAAGTTTCATCTATTGAAATCCAAATTTTTTTCCCCGAGGCATATGTTCTTATTTCATTCATAGTTTCTTCGTAACATTTATTTACGTAATTTTTTCTTAATGTAGACGAGTCCGGAATTGTTTTATTTGTATAGTTTTCAAGAAAATTTCGTAAAATCGGATGAGATAATTTATGTAACGGTATATTTGCACTTAAAAATGCCCTGCACAAATCTAGATTAAAATTAGAATTTCCGTACTCAGAATACATTGATTGTGTTAAAGAAGTCGTTTGCTCGTTTCGTTTTTGAATACCACGTAAATGTTTATCGCGTGTAATATGTTGCTGAATTGTATATTTTTTATCTGCTGCAACTTTAACTTCACAGACTTTACAAAATAACACCAAACCATCGGTAGAAAAGACGTCGGCGCCAAATTCCGAAACATAAAGCCGCATACGACTCGATTGCGATGATTTTTGTTTCGGCATATTTCGTTACAAGCACGATACGCAATCCCGAAAGTAAAGACACTAACTAAATAGGTATTTAACAAAACTATACGTAGGTATACTCCACACCACTGTCATCTAATTTTACGATTAAGATAACTCGTGGTATCGAAGTTTATTGTTGTAATATATAAGTGGTTTTATTATCGATAACGAGTATTAACACACTACTACACACTGTACTCTCCACATCACTGTCATTTAATTTAACGATTAAGATAACTCGAGGTATCGAAGATTATTCTCTATACTATCTCTATAATTGAAATATTGAATATGATATTATTTCTGTTACAAATTCAAAACTTTTATTGAGAACATCTAGTGTAAATGAAAATGTATAAAAATATTATCTAGATTTCAAAAAAGTATAAAAAATGCCCGTAAAATTGAAAAAATGACCTAAAAATGCTAAAAAATGACCCTAAATCCTTAAAAGTACAAAAAATGCAAAAAAAAGCAAAATAAAAACTATAAATTTGGACTCGTATATGACCAAATCACATTTTATGCTTGAAAAGCTATGTCCTGTAAATCCTAAAAAAAAATGCAAAATCCTATACTATCCTAGCCCTAATAATATATAAGCGTACAATATATTATAGTCTGCTGCACCGGGATGGATATACAAATGCAGTGTTGGGTATTGTGAGAGTGCGACTCCAGTCGTCCCCGCCGCCCTTGTCGGGCATTTTCTGTTTACGTTTTCTCGTAATTGAAACGCATTGTTATGAGTTTTCCTCCCAATACATAGGTATATACACACAAGTGTATAGGGTACACAAAAAGTATATAGGCGATACATCGTACTATACTTGTATCGCTGAAAATACACATTTCCGCTGTAACACCGGTAGTATCGACTGTCGCGGTTTCTAGGGCACAGACGCTTTTCTTCCACCTAAACGTATTTGATGAACTACGTAGTAAATATACAACTAACACACGAGTCGTAAACATGTACTTGGTCAGTTCATGGACGTTCCAATAGGACATGTCTCAGTTGCAGCTTGTGCCACGGCGGTGAAAGAAATCCCTCTCCACAGTGTAGAAAAAATATCTTAATTTTATATATTATTATAATAATAATAATATTGTTTATCACGGAAAAAATTCCAATTGCATTTTAAATATAAGATAGTTACTTGAGTATTAAGAGGGAAAGGAGAGAGAGGGGAAAAATACATTTATATATATAAATCAAGTTGTGTGTGTAGTGTGCATTGTACATAATACAATATAATATAATTTAAGGAGAGAGAAAACTAAAATAAAAAAACAATATATATATATAAGCATAAAAATTGAAGATTAATGTATACATGAAGAGAGATTATTAAGTGAACAGTGAAATAAATCTACATTATTTATGAAATTCCTTATAGCCATTAGAGTATTAGAAGGAGAGAATAACATATATTTGGATGAAATATTTGGTGGATAGAAAAGTTGTTTATATGACATTAAACACATCTTGAATAGGTATAACTTAATAGGTAATGGCTTATAATAGTTACATTATTATTCGCTACGCTCAACTTTTTAATTTTTAATTTTAAAGAACTTACAATATCTTATATTACATTTTCAAGATGACTGAAATGAGCTAGCGGAAACAGCTATAAGACTTACGACCATGAAACGGCACACAACAGGTGGTGAAGAGCCGACGATGGTACAGACATAGAGTGCATGAAATACGTGATGTAAACATATATTTACTGGGTACAAACGACAATGGAGGACACGATAAACGGTTTCAGAATCCTGGCCGGACACAATAGTACCAGCGAACATGGAAGTGAAATAACGGTGGGAGGGGAGGGGACGTTTAAGAACCTTTCAAACTCTATAATATACAAAGTTACTGGTCTATCATGTCAACAGAACCACAGCAACAAAATAACCGCTTGATAAATTTCTTCGTCTGCCGCCAAAATGAACGACGTGGACGTCTGTGTCTCGGACTTTCCGGTTTCCGTACACCGCTGGTGACTTGCAAAAACTTAAGTTTTGGCGTTGATCGCCACCCAATCTCGGCAGCTGTCTCGCCAGCTAAATACGGACGTACGAGGATATTCGGCATTGATACACAGAGCTTGCCGTCCAATAAACCCTTGGAATGATGTTCCAACGATTCCGGTCCCCGTACGTCGCTGGTGACCTGCGAAAACTTAAGGTTTGGCGTTGATCGCCACCCGATCTCGGCAGCTGTCTCGCCAGCTAAATACGGACGTACGGGGATATTCGGCGTTGAAACACAGAGCCTGCCGTCCAGCAAACTCTTGGAATCACAATTTTTTGACGATTCCGGTCCGGGTAAGTCGCTGGTGAGGTTGAACTTTAAATTTGGCGTTGATCGCCACCCAATCTCTGTCGCTTTGACTGAGGAATTTTCACTCATGGCGGCAATGTTGCGCATAGATACACATCTATATGACATATTTATTGGATAATATTATATAGTCAGAATGATAAATTAACAGAGAAGATTATACGGATATAAGAAAAATAATTCGTAATGAACACAAGAAATGAATATTGACAAGTGGCAACTATGTGACACGCAGATACGAGTTGTAGATTTTCCAAACATTCATGTACATGGCAACGAGATTTTGATTGTTTGTGTAAATCTGAAAGTATCTAGATTTTTTAACATATACCTAATTATTATATGGGTACGATAACTATTTATTAAAATTTTGTTTTTTAGTTATACTGATCAAGAATACAAAACTAAAAGTTTTTTAATTGTTCAAATAAAATCTATGATTTGTAGATTCGGGAAATAATACTAAATACGTATGACCAAAGGAAATTAGAATATACAAATCTAAATATTTTACTGTTTTAAAGGGTTATGCGAAGTTGCGCTGCATAATGGGATATTTTCATAAAAACCCGGGCAAAATATTAAAATATAAAGGTAACTAAAATTTGAATTTTTCTTTTTTCTCTGTGAAATAAAAACGATAAAATTAAAACACACACACATGGGCTAAGTATATGCATGAGTACTTATTATAAACTGTACAATATTTATAATGGTGCATAGTTAAACAAATCCTTTAATAATATGTTTAATTTTATACAGCGAATGAAACAACTGATGTAACAACTGATGCGCAATATTAGACATAATTTATAATCATATATTTAATCATAATTCATAATCCGTTTCTAGAATTTAGAAGTGGAGTTTGAATCTTCGCTCTAGACATTTTTAAACCGTAAATCATTATTGCAGTAAATGTTTGTATCTACTCTTGTTATTTGTTACTTGTTTGTCGATTATTATACACATGTTAGTTAATATTATAATTTATTAATTCAAAACTTTGTAATGTTTTCTATTCAAATCTAGTTGTTTTTTATTCTGTAATTTACTAAATCTTTACTACGACATCAATCTTCAATTGCTATTTGACACTGATAATCAATTTTAATTGGCAATTACCGATTGGCGATTATGCGTTCAAATACCTATTACCGTATTATTACGAATTAATTGTCATTTTCATCGTTAAGATTTGTTAAAAAAATACGAACGTTAGATATAATCATATAATTGATAAATGTGAATTATAGGCACCCCTTAACAACGATAGTACATAACTGCGAAAATTCATGGTACCTATTTATAGTAGTTAGTAACCAATAAGTACTCATATAATAATATGAGTTTAAGTGAAACTCGGGGCCCGTTAGACTTGCTGAGAGTGGGTTCCAATTTTGGAGCAGAGTCGTTTGAATTATAAAAGTAGCGACAGTTGTAAGACCATAGAACAATATAGATGCGAAACTCGATCAGCTGATTGGAGTCTTGGTTATCTATGATATGAAGTCTAAACCTACGAAAAACATGAAAACGGTTCAACATTAGGTGTGAACAATTATTTAAACTTCCATTGTATATTTATTTGAAATATACGGGCGCAGGCCCAAACATATGAGAAAATTAATAGTATTTTTAAGTAAGTATGCAGCATCGGTAATAAAATAAAAATAGGGAAAAACGAATTGGTGCTGCAGAGGTTGTTTAGATGATTGGCCATATATATCATACGCAAAGTATATTATTTTTATTAAAATATAATAATACTATTGTCTAGCTATCAGTCATCAAATCACATAGGTATCCAAAGGTCCCAAATTGTTAGCTCTGAGTCTATACCGATTGTGGAGGCGGCATGGATTGAGTAACTGTGATACGGAGGTTTGGTGATTAGGATCTGTCATAAGGCTAAACAGAGCATTTTACTGTAGCCGAAAACATTTCGGGTATAGTATAGCTGCCGCTATTTATTTTGTGTCTCGCAGCTCAGTAACCTCGAATGACGTTCGCCGTAGTTATCCAGTTAGACAATCCGACTTCGTTGGATAGAGAACATTGAGTGACGGTCGGACCACATACGGTCTGCGTCACCTCCCAAAATGCTCGCCTTGAAATTGTGACGCCGCAGTTCGGTGACCACCAACTTTGTACCGTTGCAGAGTCGACTCTTCAGATCGAGATTTCTTAGCAACATCACGATGCACCCCAACCTCTACCATCAGCCGGCACGGTGGCAGGCCATCCGGTTCCAAACTGTTAAGGAACTCTGTTGGAAAATTGGCCTCTTCGTCGGGATCGTCTGTCTTCATAGTGTCGACGGCGGTGTAGCTCATTTGAGCACCGTCCACGCGCTCCAACACGTCCCTGTTGACCTCTTTACAGTCTTCGTTAGTGGGACACAGAACGATTCTCCGAGAAATTTCATCGACATTGGCCACCAAAATTTGCCGAGGATACACGAAATCGATTAAATCAACAACTTCGCATACCATTTGCACGGTGTCCGTAGCGACGTCAACTGCGGGCAGTCGGTCGTTGCCGAGCTGTAGCAACTAAGTCACGAAGTCTGCCTCGTTGTCCGCGCGCATGTTCTGAATAAGATTGAAGCGCTCCATGCCGCGCCAAAGACCGTTTTCCTTTAAAGATGACATGATAATCTCTGCACTCGTATCTTCCCGGTTCACGGGCAACATCTGCCTGAAGTCACCCGCGAACAGCATGGTTTTACCACCGAATGACAATTCCGATCTCATTACGCCCCTGAGCAGGCGGTCCACCGCGGTTAGTTGCAGTCCCGGCGACATGGGGACTTCGTTCTAGACGATGAGCGCGTTGCATATCTTCTGCGCTCGCTTGGACTGCATGGTGACAGTGAACGTCGAGTCTTCTGTCAGAGTACCGAACGGCAGTCCGAACGTCCAGTGCACGGTCATGCCACCATTATATGTAAAGTAATGTCTATTAGTCAGGTTAGGTTGGTTAACCTTGGCAGTGATGTATACAGAGGGGGGTTAGGGGGTTGTAAGCCCCTCTCCGAAAATTGTTAAATAATAACAACATTTTTTTTAATAAATTATTTTCAGATAAAATTCGTCAAAAATTAATTTTAACCCCCCATCCCCCGAAAAAATTCTGGATATGCCACTACCTACAACCTATCTATTATGATTCACATTGATGATTATTGCAATTTTCAAGTATTATAATTTGAACATTGTACTGATATTATATATTGGAATATATTAAATAACTATTCTGTTGAAGGTAAACAAATTTGAAAAAATCAAGCTATTCGTATAACATATGAGTTTACAAAATACGTATTATTATTTTTTTTTTATTAGAGCATGGTTATTATTACAAGCTATGTCATACTAGTAATTTCATGTTATTGACTAATGAGATAGTATGATTTAACCCAATGTGTTTGATGTTATACTTCTAATAAATTAGACCCTTTACTTAGACAGAGTCACTTAATGAAGTCGTGGCTTCAAGCGTTAGTGGTACCTAATGACATGCAAGTTTTCAAGAAGTTGCAATGGTGTGCAGCTCTAAATTTTTTCACATGTTTGTTGGCAAACTTTTTGATTTTGTCCTAGATGGATAATATCTTAAAATATCGATGACTTCATAAGGAGGAACCAGGGATTAATTTGAGGGGGGAAAGTACAAAAATTGGCTACAAAATTGGTTAAACACAGTGTAAGACAAAGAGAAACTAAGCGTTGAATGACTTTGATATTGGATTTGTTGGCACACCCCACATTTGTGTGCCATAAGTCCAAATTTGATGAGACCCTAATTATTATAATTTAAAAATCATTGTAGTCTATTTGAGTATTAGACTAAACCTATATTATTATGGACTGTTCGATATTCTATTAGCGTTTCATATTTATTAACTTAGAAACTAGATACTTATTCAGAATTCACGCATCACATTTTTTCAAAAATATAGCTGCTTTTCAGTAGAAAAGGGTAGTACCCATTTGAAAAAAAAATAAGTGGTTTGTATTCGGTCTGTGCGGTGGTACTAGGTGGCACAGGGTAATATTATTACGCTCCTCGAATGGCGAAAAATGTAATCATTTGAAAAATTGATCCTCGCAAGTACACCTATACACTTATAAATATTGCGCCAATCAGAATGTTTGAATATAAATGTATTACCACCTGAGGGAAAACATTGCGGGGTCAAAGGCGGGTTGCTCGCGTGGGCGAATCACCCCGCAGTGCACCTATACAACAGTACAATAATAATAATAATAATGTATTGTATTTGTATAGTATTTACCGAACGATGTGTGACAAACACGACATTATTGTCGTATTACACATCGTCTCGCGCTCGGAAAACTACGCCGTCGATTCGCGCAGTAATATCGCATCGCCGTCGCCGCCACCGTCGCCACCGTCGCGCCGCCCCGCCGGGGGGGTAGTGGAGCCCCGTCGCGCCGCCACCGGCACCGTTCGGCAGTGTGGCGCATTTCAGTAGGGCCCCACACTCGGCGTACTCTGTCGCGCACACCCGTCCGCCGCGTACCTACCGCGACTATACGCTGCTCCCGCGAACTCGTGTTTATCGTCGTCGTACTGACCACCCTCAACGACCGCCGCCACAGATTTCGCTGGAAATAATTTCCACCGGCATTTTTCGTTTGCTTTTCCGCCGTCGCAGTTATCGCCAGCCAACCACCGCATTGTTGTCTCGTTTTTGTTTCGACTTGTTCGCGGCACCTGTGTCCGTATTGTACTGTAATGCTATTGTAACACACGTACGAATACAATAATCATATAATAATATTATATTATAGTGTCTCGCCCGAAACCGTACGGCCACGCCGCCGTCGACAGCCCCGGATCGGTCCTCAGGTAAAACCATAATATTGCAGACATTTTTTCGCATGTAATACATCAGGGGTCCAAGCCGACCCACGGCCCGCTAAGGGTTTTTCAGTGGCCCGCCAAGCCAATTTATTGTTTTGAAATTGATATATTCATTATATTAATATTTTCATTTAGTTTTCATTGTTTTTAATTTATCGAATTAATCAAATAAAATGGATTTATTGTTTGTTTGTTTTTTTAAATAACCTGACGATATGGGAACACGTTAAATGATTAGGTGGCATGGTAGTCTCGCACATTCAATTAAAAACACCTCCGAGGTGTTTAACTCGTTTTAGTAATTAGTCAGGACGGCTAAGACGATTTTACGTATTTACCACCAATAGCACGCCATTATATTACATTATTACCACAGGCGCAAATCGACTAAATTTTTTGGGGGGACTCGAGCCCCCCTCCCCCTATTTGCGCCAATGATTATTACCAATAAACTTACTGTGTTTATATAATATAGGTAGTATACACATATAATGTATATAGTAATACAATAATATTATTGTTCATGATTAGTTATTTAAATAGTAATTGACAAAATTATAAAATGGAATTATTTTACTTACGACTAGTATGTAATCTCTTAACTCTTAGTCATGACATTTTAAGTTTAAATATTTAGTTTACAGAGAGTAACAGTTTCTTAAACCTTCATATTATGTATTATTCTACGTTACAAAATAATATTATAGGAAGACACGAGTTCTAAAGTACTAAAATAATTACAACTTAAATGTATTGCTTGTAAGAATGAATTCCAACGCCTCGATAGAACATTTTTCGTAATAACGGTAAAATTTTACGAATAATATAATTTATATTTTAGTTATAAATATTATAACATATCATGTCGACCATACTGGGGCCTTCGCTTCCGAAATTCAATAGGATCACCTTTGTATCTTGAAATCTAATATCTGCAATTTATAAAAATAAAATATGTAGAAGATAAAAATAATAAACAAAACTTTTTTAAATAATTGAGAATTTTAAGTATTAAAGTTTTAATAAATAATAATAATTTATTTATTTTTCAGTTGCTATGACAATTATATTATGTGGAAGATAAAATATACAAAACTTTTTATACATAATAGAGAGATAATATGTAATACAAAATAATATATGGTAACATACTAGTAAAGACATTTTCATTGGTGAACACTGGCTCTTACTTACTATTAAAATAGTTTATTCATTTCGGTGTAACCAATACTTATGAGAACTGTGACGATTTTTGACTTTTAGTATTTTTAAATAATGACTAATCAGGAACCTTATATTAAAATAAATCTTGTAAGCTTTTTTACCAGACAGAACATTTTGTGTCCACATGTATAGATAAAATATATCTAAAAAAAGTAGGCAAGTGGGTACCGCTCTGATGTACTATAGGTGTCGTGTGGATCACTGTAATGGATGTGTTAAATTTGAATTCAATAATATAAAATCATTGTTTACAAAAAACGATTCTGAGTGAAGACTGCGAACATCTACAATCTGTATACCTACTAAGTATGTTTTAAGATATTGTTGCTATTGATTCTTGAAGTAATTTATTTTACTATTAGTAATACAGTAGGTACGTTTAATTAACTCTTGTCGCATTCATTGTACTTGAAATTATCACTGTGCAAATAAATTATAATAGTATAGTATACTTTAAAAGTTTCAAGTACCTATCCACCAATAATATTTTAAAATTATAATAAAATAACAAAAAATGTTATTCTTCATTTAAATATCTTATTTTGACTAAATTTGAACAAAATATCTATACAAATGAAGCCATGAAGCGATTATATATTTATGATTTTGTGATAACGTTAACTTCAGTCTTCAGACCTATTGTGAATATTATGCTCAACTTTTTTTCAATGTATTACACTAATAACAATTAATAAGAAATCTTACACTAGATTTTAAAATTGTTGACTGACCAAAAAACATTTATCGACAATTATTTTGTCTTTCTTGTCGCTTTTGAAAACTACTGGGCATTTTCTATTTTTAAATGTGCCAACTAGATTTACTTTCCCACTGGAAAACATACTGAAGTTGATAGTTGAAACATTATTTCGACTACTAAATTTGTTCACAGACACACAAAACTATAAAACATACTTCATTGTAAAATCTATATACATTGATCACTGCGCTCAGAATCTAAAATAGAAGTTATAGGTATAATATTGTAATCTATAATTTTAGATTCTGAGCGGAGCGAAGAAGTTAGTGGTTTTACAATCGTGTTTATTATTTTTTAATTTTTAATTTTTTTTTATTTTGTATTCAAAATTTCTACCATAATAAGGAGTACTTTGATTTCAACATATAGTACCTTATCTTTTAGTACACTTGGATCAAGATGGTACTATAAAGAGGTCATTTTTCGATTTTCTCAATAGTTATTTAATGCCACGGGAAAAACAACCGAAAAATTACGAAAAACCACTTAAAATGTTATTTTAATTTCTAACGCTTTGTATATCACCGTAGCAACTAATAAAAAATTATAATATTAATTCTACTTAAAGGCTATAATAAATAATAAAAATATAAAAAATCCGGACTGATGAACCGTCTTCGCTCAGAATCGTTTTTCTCGTACAATGATATTTTATCATAGAATTCAAGTTTAATACAATCCATTATACACCGACCCACTTGTAACCTACTGTACAGCAGAGTGACATCCACTTAGCAGCTTTTTCTGTTTTTTTATATTATCTGTACAATGTTTGATCTATCGATGATTATAATACAGAACACTAACAATATAATAACAATGTATAATGTATTTGCATTTGCTTATAAACAGCGTTTTAAAGTGTCGTCAGACGTATGCAAATATTGATAATGAAATATAAATATATGTAAACACGATGAAAACTTTTTTACTCGGTTCAAAAATAAAAATACCTAAGACTACATTACCCCCGGTCTTTGTTGATATTATAAATATTATAAGTAGATTTCGTACTTCAATCCCAAATGATGAGCGATGCAAAAAAAATTCAATGTCTAATGTCTATAGCTGAAAAAAAATATAAAATGTATTGATGTTTGTATATAAATTCACTTTTATCGTATCAAGGAACAGTAAGTTAACAATTTAATGCAGGTGTTATATTAATCCCATAATTGATAAATTTTGATGTTTACATTTTAAAATAGACTTGCTTGAAGGTTACAAAATGCTTTTGGAAAATCTTGTTTAGTACACCATTTTCATTTTAGTCTCCGAGCCGTGTTAAGGAGAAATCGGTTTTACAACGATGTGCAGTATTCTTCTTGGGAAAATACTTTTTAGGTACCTAGTCAATGTTTCGTGAAGCTCTTAGTTTATACACATAGATTGGAAATGGACACAGCTGGTACTTCATATAGGTTGTTTTTCATTTTCTCATAGTAATCTTAAAAAACTCAGGAAAAAACTACGAAAAAACGGAAATAATAATTTTATCTCTATTATTTAAGCGTATTTTAGAAAATAATAATTCTAAATGCTAAACATTTTCCCCAATCATAATTTATGATTAAATTTTGAAAAAAAATTAAATGTAAGTACCAACTTATTGTTTTATCTAAAATGTTATTTTATGTTATTCAATTTCTAAAACCCGAAATTTAAAATAAAGAGTTTTCATTATATTTTTATATTATTCAAAATGAATCTTCGATACCTAATAATTTTTGATTAAAAATTTATTATAATTTTGTATGATTCATAATTTAGAATTTACTATTTTTAATGCAATAAGAGTACAATATAAACTTTATAAATAACATTTATTGGACACTTAAAATGAGATCCATTACTTATTGATAAAGATAACATTTTCTTTATAAATAAAAATAAGAAAATGTAGGAAGTGTAGGGTTTTTATTTTCACATAAACCATGCGTAATGCAATGATACTTTATACACATAATAAACATTTGTGTATTAGTTTTATTGTAATGGAATGATAGTGTATGATACAATATTTGTTACCTAATTATGACTACACAACTAAAGCTAAGATATTAAAATTAAATAAATTGAACATTAAATTATATCATGACACATATCAAAAATTGTAAAATATTAAATAATTTTTTGGTAAATTGATAGTTGAAAAAAAGGCGACAAAATAATATGGGTTTGCCTAATTTTCATGACAATTCATTTATCATAATATAATATACATTTCGAATTAAATTGGGCTTTCGAAAATAATAACTTGAAAATTATTTATTCTAAAATTTGACCAAACACATGGTTCAAATTTTAAATTGTTCTGTAATGTTGTACATTTCGGTATAGTATCTACTATATTCGCTATTATTTATAAGAAGAAGAATATATGTAGGTAAGTATGATTATAACAAATAAATCATGGATTTACGGTAGGTGTCACCGAAGGATATTAAGTTTACTGGCATATAAAATATACCCCTAGAAATATGTCAAATATTTATGGTTGAAATAAGGATATACCTATCTCACAATAGACCCCCGTTTAACCACCATTTAAAATCAGACATGCATCATATTTATACACTGAATACATAATGCCATAATGGTAATGAACTAACATTTAACGACATTATATTTTATAAATTATAAGTAATTTTTGTCGTATGTCAGAAGTTTTTTTTTCAAATAATTTTATTTTCTTGTTAATTAAGTACATTGTGAATATTTATGTACTACATTTTTTTCTTCAAATTAATAGACAAATATTTTTAATATGTTCAATTGTTTAATGATTATTGCTATCCTAAATTACCTATTATTATTAGTATGAACTGTAATGCGTTATTATTTTGAGCTTAAAATAAATAAAACATTATAGCACAGAGAAGCCTTACGCAACGATACCTACTAAACCATTACATTTCCTGATGAAATAAAACTGAATTCTCAGAATAAATTATATAGCAAGAATATACTAATATTTTCTTATATTATAGGAAATTTACTACGCATCAAAATTATTTTGCTCGAGAAAATGAGGGAATGCTAATTTAAAATACGAGTAGTATCCGTTATTTCAATTAAAATCCATGACCGAAATATAATAAATAATTATGATTTTTTTTTTTTTCCATTTGATAAGTTTTCAAAAATATATTTTAACAATAAATTTATTGACAAGTTAATTACAACTATTAAATTATAATATCGTAGAACCTAGTATGTATTTTTATTTGAATAAATACATTATTGAAATGTCTAAATTGTATTAGTCTTTTAAATGACAGTTGTATGCATCATGCCTTGATAAAAGGAATGAAAATTGAACATGAAAATGTAGGTATAAAAGAAAAAATAATGGCAGATTTAATTTAGACCGACCTAGATATCCACGTTATTGATTAAATTCCGTGAACTAAAATTTAGTTGAATTTTCATTACTAGGTATAATAATATGTATAGAACAAATTATTTTTTGATAGAAAATTTGGTTGGACAATGAACTTTTTAATAACTTCTTTAGAAGTCTAGAAAAAAAATAATAATAAAATTCAATTTTGATTTTTATTATTGACATATCATGATATGTAAATTAAATTGCAATTTAAAATTAGATTATAATAATATCAACACTTGATAGTTGAAAAATTACAAGATTAGTTAAAAATATGATACATTTAATTACTATTAACTAATAAAACATTATATTATGATACTTAAAATTGTCTTTAAGTGGACGCTACCCATACATTTGTTGTCTCCGTCTTACACACACACGACATGGCTAATTGTCGTTCAGTTGTTTCAATAGTGTGCTGTAAGTTTTGATATTAGAGTGAATCGAGCTATTATAAAACTTTTAGGTAAGAACTTTACGTGTGCTTAAGCGTTGCCGATTTTTCGAAATTTTCATTTTCAAGCAAGAAATGGGTATGTGAAATATCAAAATTTAAAAATGCTCATATCTCGCTTGAAAATGAAAATTTCGAAAAATCGGCAAAGGTCAATTCACTCTAGTATCAAAACTAACAGCACACTATTGAAACTAGTGAACGAAAATTTGCTATGTCGTGCGTGTCTATGAAGAAATGTATGGGTAGTGTCCTCTTAAAATAAAGTCTAATAATTATCTATCACTAACTTATAGACGATAATACATATATGCGATTGAGTTAATGTGATAACAGAAATCTAAATTAATAGTATTGACCAAACGATGTATTCATAATTTTAATATGAATATTCATCTAAATAAATTGAAACAACTATAGAATAATTCAGTTATGGTTTTACAAAAAATATTAATACTCCATTCACAATGTTTTTTGAAAAATAATATTTATACATATTTTTCAATAATCATACTATGTATGTACAAGTTATCAGATAGTAATCGTCTTTAGATTATAAACATTTTATTTCTAATAGATATACGGTTCATGAAATAGATGTTAAATTTGAGAAAAGATTAATTACTTTCCTTGATTAATTACTTAATGCAGGATACAGGATACACGCATGCTGTAATATAATAATAATATACCTACCTATAAAATAATAGTGACAGAGACAGCTAAATTATGAAATATTAGTTCAATTTAACTAACAAAAACTTAAAACCATATAAATATTTTCTTTATTTTAATATGAATTGGGTCAATACTATAGTATTACTTATAAGTTATAAGTAAGATTGATCGATTGTGTATTATATTTTTATACCTTCTACGAATTTGTCTATAAAAAAATGTTCATACATCAATAAGCTTGAATTTCGTTCTATTTATTCATAATTAAATTATTCAACTTAATTTATTAAAGTAAAGCCTAAATATTTATATTAATCAAAAGTATTTTTAACCATCACATCAACATTATTAATAAAGATTATAACTAATTGCAACTTGTTAAATCCTGCTTTATAATAACATATAGTAGGTCGATGTATTAATTACCATATTAACTAGGCACCTAAGTGATATTCAGTGATAATATTATTATTTAGAAATATAGACATACAATTTAATGTTATTTAATGAATCTCTATCTGAAATCACGTTTACTTGTAGACAATTTATTACGACATTTGTACAGAGAAAAAAAACATGGTGTAATTATGAGGTTCAGTATAGGTACAGTAATATTATTATTGTAGTCCATGCGTATATGCGCATACGTAATAGTATAATAGCAAATAAAAATGTAACCATTATAAATCAAATATTTTGACACGTCTAATGTTAAAAGTTTTCGTTGGTGCATTTAATCTAAAAAAAAAAAATATCATGTCAACACGCAGAACAGCGGCATTGGTTTTGTGTATTGAATACAAATCTTTATCTGCAAATACGCGTACAAAGCGCGAACAATGTTTTTCGGGTCATTTGCTTGTTTACCACGAGTTTCTTTAAAAAACAATGAAAGCCGATCCTTTCATGAGCCGAACATAAATGAAAATAACATAAAAAGCCCATGCGAAACTGCGAAAGGGATATGAAGCAAAAATAACAACAATACCAAGTCAACTGGATAACCATCGGTGAATAGGAGTCGTGTCGTGCAATGATATCCATATGACGGATATTCAAATAGTCGTATTCCAAAAGAGACTTTGAAAATTAGTCTTTTTTTTTAGTACCCACGAAAATGTTCATATAATAGTGAAATCACTGTAGTGATGTACATATTACGTAATAATACATTGTATATAACATGACTTTTTTATGGAAACATTTGATCGTACAATATTACATTTTACTCAAAACTATAATTATACAGGAATAGATAATAATAAAAACCGTATATTAATCGCGTGTTGTAATTTAATTGTGTGCATCGAAATTACAGTAGAACAGTATGCCGTAATTTCTTTGCCAATTTTCAGTTCAATTCTAAGCGGAGCCACGAGTGTATTGATTTTACAATGAATATATTTTTTTGGTGAGGTTTAAAACATTGCAGAACTCTTCATAATTGGGAAAAACAAAAAAAAATTAAGGAAAAAGCGGGAAATACGCAATCCCATTTTTCGATTGATTTTTTTTATTTCGTATCGTAATTCTAAAACAAATAACCGTAGATACCATGTAGGTACCATTTTCATAAAAAGTTTGAATTAGAATTTTCAATACAATATGGCATTTGACATATTTTGACTCTTTTTAAGTAACTGAAAGAAATTTGATTTTTTCTTTTAATACATTTCGATAAATAGTGTTTGATTTTTGGTCAAATATCAGAACAATTCAACAAAATTGTCTTCATATTAGTTTTTAATACTGGAACTATGCAACAATTTGATCCAAAAATAATATTATTATACTTTTTATGAGAATCTAATCTTAAGTTAGAATTTAGACGAAATTCGTAAAAATCGCGAACATTCGCAAATTGTCTTGTAGTTTTAAAATTTATAACATTTTAGATTCTGAGAGGAGTGATGAAAGTATTGATCTAACAATGATGTGTGTTTTTATTTTTTTTTTTGTGTCTGTGTACACGATAAGTAGTTCAACTTCAGTATCTTATTCGATGGGAAAGTGAATGTAAATGGTGCATTGGGAAGATCAAAATCCCATATACCATTAGTGTTAAAATTTTTACGCTAAATCGGTTTACGACAACATTTATTTTAGTTTTTGGTGTGACTCTAAAAAAAATGACTGCAGGTATATGACATTTTCACTGGTTGCTTATATTAGCATTTTCTATACACATAATACAATTTTCAGAGTATTTTGATTTGTTTTGAACTGGTTACGGACATTTTCAGTTTCCAATTTTTTTAGTTTTTTGTTCTATGAATGTCAATAAAATCCTATTTGTTGGATAAAAAAGCTCGAAAACTTAATACAAGGCTCTTAATATGCTGTTACAATGAAATTTGAAAAACATTAGAAATCCAGTTACAATTTTTTTATAAGCATTTAAAGGTCAAATGTTGACAAATCACGTAAAAATCACGAAAATGTGCAAATTATTTTAAGTGAGAAATTCATAAAAAATTTTCTTTTAAAATCTATGATTTGAAAATGTAATACAAGATTCCTCATAATATGTCTACCGTTATAAAAAAAAAAATGTCTACAAGAAAGTCAAATTAAATTTGTATGAGCGTTTGAAGTTTTTACCGCTTTCACTCGATTTCTTAATAGTTATTTTCTTATTTTGTTGTAATTCAAAAATGAATGACCGTAAACACTTGAAATTTATACCATATGTTTGTTTTATCAATTCCCATACTTGATCGCCAGCTAAATACGGACGTACGGGGATATTCGGCGTTGAAACACAGAGCCTGCCGTCCAGCAAACTCTTGGAATCACAATTTTTTGACGATTCCGGTCCGGGTAAGTCGCTGGTGAGGTTGAACTTTAAATTTGGCGTTGATCGCCACCCAATCTCTGTCGCTTTGACTGAGGAATTTTCACTCATGGCGGCAATGTTGCGCATAGATACACATCTATATGACATATTTATTGGATAATATTATATAGTCAGAATGATAAATTAACAGAGAAGATTATACAGATATAAGAAAAATAATTCGTAATGAACACAAGAAATGAATATTGACAAGTGGCAACTATGTGACACGCAGATACGAGTTGTAGATTTTCCAAACATTCATGTACATGGCAACGAGATTTTGGTTGTTTGTGTAAATCTGAAAGTATTTAGATTTTTTAACATATACCTAATTATTATGTGGGTACGATAACTATTTATTAAAATTTTGTTTTTTAGTTATACTGATCAAGAATACAAAACTAAAAGTTTTTTAATTGTTCAAATAAAATCTATGATTTGTAGATTCGGGAAATAATACTAAATACGTATGACCAAAGGAAATTAGAATATACAAATCTAAATATTTTACTGTTTTAAAGGGTTATGCGAAGTTGCGCTGCATAATGGGATATTTTCATAAAAACCCGGGCAAAATATTAAAATATAAAGGTAACTAAAATTGAATTTTTCTTTTTTCTCTGTGAAATAAAAACGATAAAATTAAACACACACACATGGGCTAAGTATATGTATGAGTACTTATTATAAACTGTACAATATTTATAATGGTGCATAGTTAAACAAATCCTTTAATAATATGTTTAATTTTATACAGCGAATGAAACACTGATGTAACAACTGATGCGCAATATTAGACATAATTTATAATCATATATTTAATCATAATTCATAATCCGTTTCTGACTAGAATTTAGAAGTGGAGTTTGAATCTTCGCTCTAGACATTTTTAAACCGTAAATCATTATTGCAGTAATGTTTGTATCTACTCTTGTTATTTGTTACTTGTTTGTCGGTTATTATACATGTTAGTTAATATTATATTTATTAATTCAAAACTTTGTAATGTTTTCTATTCAAATCTAGTTGTTTTTTATTCTGTGATTTACTAAATCTTTACTACGATATCACTCTTCAATTGCTATTTGACACTGATAATCAATTTTAATTGGCAATTACCGATTGGCGATTATGCGTTCAAATACCTATTACCGTATTATTACGAATTAATTGTCATTTTCATCGTTAAGATTTGTTAAAAAAATACGAACGTTAGATATAATCATATAATTGATAAATGTGAATTATAGGCACCCCTTAACAACGATAGTACATAACTGCGAAAATTCATGGTACCTGTTTATAGTAGTTAGTACCAATAGTACTCATATAATAATATGAGTTTAAGTGAAACTCGGGGCCCGTTAGACTCTGCTGAGAGTGGGTTCCAATTTGGAGCAGAGTCGTTTGAATTATAAAAGTAGCGACAGTTGTAAGACCATAGAACAATATAGATGCGAAACTCGATCAGCTGATTGAGGTCTTGGTTACCTATGATATGAAGTCTAAACCTACGAAAAACATGAAAACGGTTCAACATTAGGTGTGAACAATTATTTAAACTTCCATTGTATATTTATTTGAAATATACGGGCGCAGGCCCAAACATATGAGAAAATTAATAGTATTTTTAAGTAAGTATGCAGCATCGGTAATAAAATAAAAATAGGAAAAACGAATTGGTGCTGCAGAGGTTGTTTAGATGATTGGCCATATATATCATACGCAAAGTATATTATTTTTATTAAAATATAATAATACTATTGTCTAGCTATCAGTCATCAAATCACATAGGTATCCAAAGGTCCCAAATTGTTAGCTCTGAGTCTATACCGATTGTGGAGGCGGGCATGGATTGAGTAACTGTGATACGGAGGTTTGGTGATTAGGATCTGTCATAAGGCTAAACAGAGCATTTTACTGTAGCCGAAAACATTTCGGGTATAGTATAGCTGCCGCTATTTATTTTGTGTCTCGCAGCTCAGTAACCTCGAATGACGTTCGCCGTAGTTATCCAGTTAGACAATCCGACTTCGTTGGATAGAGAACATTGAGTGACGGTCGGACCACATACGGTCTGCGTCACCTCCCAAATGTTCTCGCCTTGAAATTGTGACGCCGCAGTTCGGTGACCACCAACTTTGTACCGTTGCAGAGTCGACTCTTCAGATCGAGATTTCTTAGCAACATCACGATGCACCCCAACCTCTACCATCAGCCGGCACGGTGGCAGGCCATCCGGTTCCAAACTGTTAAGGAACTCTGTTGGAAAATGGCCTCTTCGTCGGGATCGTCTGTCTTCATAGTGTCGACGGCGGTGTAGCTCATTTGAGCACCGTCCACGCGCTCCAACACGTCCCTGTTGACCTCTTTACAGTCTTCGTTGTGGGACACAGAACGATTCTCCGAGAAATTTCATCGACATTGGCCACAAAATTTGCCGAGGATACACGAAATCGATTAAATCAACAACTTCGCATACCATTTGCACGGTGTCCGTAGCGACGTCAACTGCGGGCAGTCGGTCGTTGCCGAGCTGTAGCAACTAAGTCACGAAGTCTGCCTCGTTGTCCGCGCGCATGTTCTGAATAAGATTGAAGCGCTCCATGCCGCGCCAAAGACCGTTTTCCTTTAAAGATGACATGATAATCTCTGCACTCGTATCTTCCCGGTTCACGGGCAACATCTGCCTGAAGTCACCCGCGAACAGCATGGTTTTACCACCGAATGATAATTCCGATCTCATTACGCCCCTGAGCAGGCGGTCCACCGCGGTTAGTTGCAGTTCCGGCGACATGGGGACTTCGTCCTAGACGATGAGCGCGTTGCATATCTTCTGCGCTCGCTTGGACTGCATGGTGACAGTGAACGTCGAGTCTTCTGTCAGAGTACCGAACGGCAGTCCGAACGTCCAGTGCACGGTCATGCCACCATTATATGTAAAGTAATGTCTATTAGTCAGGTTAGGTTGGTTAACCTTGGCAGTGATGTATACAGAGGGGGGTTAGGGGGTTGTAAGCCCCTCTCCAAAATTTGTTAAATAATAACAACATTTTTATTAATAAATTATTTTCAGATAAAATTCGTCAAAAATTAATTTTAACCCCCCATCCCCCGAAAAAATTCTGGATATGCCACTACCTACAACCTATCTATTATGATTCACATTGATGATTATTGCAATTTTCAAGTATTATAATTTGAACTTTGTACTGATATTATATATTGGAATATATTAAGTAACTATTCTGTTGAAGGTAAACAAATTTGAAAAAATCAAGCTATTCGTATAACATATGAGTATACAAAATACGTATTATTATTTTTTTTTATTAGAGCATGATTATTATTACAAGCTATGTCATACTAGTAATTTCATGTTATTGACTAATGAGATAGTATGATTTAACCCAATGTGTTTGATGTTATACTTCTAATAAATTAGACCCTTTACTTAGACAGAGTCACTTAATGAAGTCGTGGCTTCAAGCGTTAGTGGTACCTAATAACATACAAGTTGTCAAGAAGTTGCAATGGTGTGCAGCTCTAAATTTTTTCACATGTTTGTTGGCAAACTTTTTGATTTTGTCCTAGATGGATAATATCTTAAAATATCGATGACTTCATAAGGAGGAACCAGGGATTAATTTGAGGGGGGAAAGTACAAAAATTGGCTACAAAATTGGTTAAACACAGTGTAAGACAAGAGAAACTAAGCGATTGAATGACTTTGATATTGGATTTGTTGGCACACCCCACATTTGTGTGCCATCCAAATTTGATGAGACCCTAATTATATAATTTAAAAATCATTGTAGTCTATTAGAGTATTAGACTAAACCTATATTATTATGGACTGTTCGATATTCTATTGCGCGTTTCATATTTATT
Source organism: Sitobion miscanthi (assembly GCA_008086715.1). Taxonomy (NCBI): domain Eukaryota; kingdom Metazoa; phylum Arthropoda; class Insecta; order Hemiptera; family Aphididae; genus Sitobion; species Sitobion miscanthi. The sequence goes on from CM017805.1 coordinate 3,391,385, forward strand.
ACTTAGAAACTAGATACTTATTCAGAATTCACGCGTCACATTTTTTCAAAAATATAGCTGCTTTTCAGTAGAAAAGGGTAGTACCCATTTGAAAAAAAAATAAGTGGTTTGTATTCGGTCTGTGCGTGGTACTAGGTGGCACAGGGTAATATTATTACGCTCCTCGAATGGCGAAAAATGTAATCATTTGAAAAATTGATCCTCGCAAGTACACCTATCACTTATAATATTGCGCCAATCAGAATGTTTGAATATAAATGTATTACCACCTGAGGGAAACATTGCGGGGTCAAAGGCGGGTTGCTCGCGTGGGCGAATCACCCCGCAGTGCACCTATACAACAGTACAATAATAATAATAATAATGTATTGTATTTGTATAGTATTTACCGAACGATGTGTGACAAACACGACATTATTGTCGTATTACACATCGTCTCGCGCTCGGAAAACTACTACGCCGTCGATTCGCGCAGTAATATCGCATCGCCGTCGCCGCCACCGTCGCCACCGTCGCGCCGCCCCGCCGGGGGGTAGTGGAGCCCCGTCGCGCCGCCACCGGCACCGTTCGGCAGTGTGGCGCATTTCAGTAGGGCCCCACACTCGGCGTACTCTGTCGCGCACACCCGTCCGCCGCGTACCTACCGCGACTATACGCTGCTCCCGCGAACTCGTGTTTATCGTCGTCGTACTGACCACCCTCAACGACCGCCGCCACAGATTTCGCTGGAAATAATTTCCATCGGCGTTTTTCGTTTGCTTTTCCGCCGTCGCAGTTATCGCCAGCCGACCACCGCATTGTTGTCTCGTTTTTGTTTCGACTTGTTCGCCGGCACCTGTGTTGTATTGTACTGTAATGCTATTGTGACACACGTACGGATACAATAATCATATAATAATATTATATTATAGTGTCTCGCCCGAAACCGTACGGCCACGCCGCCGTCGACAGCCCCGGATCGGTCCTCAGGTAAAACCATAATATTGCAGACATTTTTTCGCATGTAATACATCGGGGGTCCAAGCCGACCCACGGCCCGCTAAGGGTTTTTCAGTGGCCCGCCAAGCCAATTTATTGTTTTGAAATTGATATATTCATTATATTAATATTTTCATTTAGTTTTCATTGTTTTTAATTTATTGAATTAACCAAATAAAATTGGATTTATTGTTTGTTTGTTTTTTTAAATAACCTGACGATATGGGAACACGTTAAATGATCAGGTGGCATGGTAGTCTCGCACATTCAATTAAAAACACCTCCGAGGTGTTTAACTCGTTTTAGTAATTAGTTAGGACGGCTAAGACGATTTTACGTATTTACCACCAATAGCACGCCATTATATTACATTATTACCACAGGCGCAAATCGACTAAATTTTTTTGGGGGACTCGAGCCCCCCTCCCCCCCTATTTGCGCCAATGATTATTACCAATAAACTTACTGTGTTTATATAATATAGGTAGTATACACACATAATGTATATAGTAATACAATAATATTATTGTTCATGATTAGTTATTTATATAGTAATTGACAAAATTATAAAATGGAATTATTTTACTTACAACTAGTATGTAATCTCTTAACTCTCAGTCATGACACTTTAAGTTTAAATATTTAGTTTACAGAGAGTAACAGTTTCTTAAACCTTCATATTATGTATTATTCTATGTTTCAAAATAATATTATAGGAAGACACGAGTTCTAAAGTACTAAAGTAATTACAACTTAAATGTATTGCTTGTAAGAATGAATTCCAACGCCTCGACAGAACATTTTTCGTAATAACGGTAAAATTTTACGAATAATATAATTTATATTTTAGTTATAAATACTATAACATGTCATGTCGACCATACTGGGGCCTTCGCTTCCGAAATTCAATAGGATCACCTTTGCATCTTGAAATCTAATATCTGTAATTTATAAAAATAAAATATGTGGAAGATAAAAATAATAAACAAAACTTTTTTAAATAATTGAGTATTTTAAGTATTAAAGTTTTAATAAATAATAATAATTTATTTATTTTTCAGTTGCTATGACAATTATATTATGTGGAAGATAAAATATACAAAACTTTTTATACATAATAGAGAGATAATATGTAATACAAAATAATATATGATAACATACTTTAAATCAATTACATGTTTAAATACAAACTAGTAAAGACATTTTCATTGGTGAACACTGGCTCTTACTTACTATTAAAATAGTTTATTCATTTCGGTGTAACCAATACTTATGAGAACTATGACGATTTTTGACTTTTAGTATTTTTAAATAATGACTAATCAGGAACCTTATATTAAAATAAATCTTGTTAGCTTTTTTACCAGGCGAAACATTTTGTGTCCACATGTATAGATAAAATATATCTAAAAAAAAGTAGGCAAGTGGGTACCGCTCTAATGTACTATAGGTGTCGTGTGGATCACTGTAATGGATGTGTTAAATTTGAATTCAATAATATAAAATCATTGTATACAAAAAACGATTCTGAGTGAAGACTGCGAACATCTACAATCTGTATACCTACTAAGTATGTTTTAAGATATTGTTGCTATTGATTCTTGAAGTAATTTATTTTACTATTAGTAATACAGTAGGTACGTTTAATTAACTCTTGTCGCATTCATTGTACTTGAAATTATCACTGTGCAAATAAATTATAAAATATAATAGTATACTTTAAAAGTTTCAAGCACCTATCCACCAATAATATTTTAAAATTATAATAAAATAACAAAAAAATGTTATTCTTCATTTAAATATCTTATTTTGACTAAATTTGAACAAAATATCTATACAAATGAAGCCATGAAGCGATTATATATTTATGATTTTGTGATAACGTTAACTTCAGTCTTCAGACCTATTGTGAATATTATGCTCAACTTTTTTTTCAATTTATTACGCTAATAACAATTAATAAGAAATCTTATACTAGATTTTAAAATTGTTGACTGACCAAAAAACATTTATCGACAATTATTTTGTCTTTCTTGTCGCTTTTGAAAACTACTGGGCATTTTCTATTTTTAAATGTGCCAACAAGATTTACTTTCCCACTGGAAAACATACTGAAGTTGATAGTTGAAACATTATTTCGACTACTAAATTTGTACACAGACACACAAAACTATAAACAATACTTCATTGTAAAATCTATATACATTGATCACTGCGCTCAGAATCTAAAATAGAAGTTATAGGTATAATATTGTAATCTATAATTTTAGATTCTGAGCGGAGCGAAGAAGTTAGTGGTTTTACAATCGTGTTTATTATTTTTTAATTTTTAATTTTTTTTTATTTGTATTCAAATTTCTACCATAATAAGGAGTACTTTGATTTCAACATATAGTACCTTATCTTTTAGTACACTTGGATCAAGATGGTACTATAAAGAGGTCATTTTTCGATTTTCTCAATAGTTATTTAATGCCACGGGAAAAACAACCGAAAAATTACGAAAAACCACTTAAAATGTTATTTTAATTTCTAACGCTTTGTATATCACCGTAGCAACTAATAAAAAATTATAATATTAATTCTACTTAAAGGCTATAATAAATAATAAAAATATAAAAAATCCGGACTGATGAACCGTCTTCGCTCAGAATCGTTTTTCTCGTACAATGATATTTTATCATAGAATTCAAGTTTAATACAATCCATTATACACCGACCCACTTGTAACCTACTGTACAGCAGAGTGACATCCACTTAGCCGCTTTTTCTGTTTTTTTTATATTATCTGTACAATGTTTGATCTATCGATGATTATAATACAGAACACTAACAATATAATAACAATGTATAATGTATTTGCATTTGCTTATAAACAGCGTTTTAAAGTGTCGTCAGACGTATGCAAATATTGATAATGAAATATAAATATATGTAAACACGATGAAAACTTTTTTACTCGGTTCAAAATAAAAATACCTAAGACTACATTACCCCCGGTCTTTGTTGATATTATAAATATTATAAGTAGATTTCGTACTTCAATCCCAAATGATGAGCGATGCAAAAAAAATTCAATGTCTAATGTCTATAGCTGAAAAAAAATATAAAATGTATTGATGTTTGTATATAAATTCACTTTTATCGTATCAAGGAACAGTAAGTTAACAATTTAATGCAGGTGTTATATTAATCCCATAATTGATAAATGTTGATGTTTACATTTTAAAATAGACTTGCTTGAAGGTTACAAAATGCTTTTGGAAAATCTTGTTTAGTACACCATTTTCATTTTAGTCTCCGAGCCGTGTTAAGGAGAAATCGGTTTTACAACGATGTGCAGTATTCTTCTTGGGAAAATACTTTTTAGGTACCTAGTCAATGTTTCGTGAAGCTCTTAGTTTATACACATAGATTGGAAATGGACACAGCTGGTACTTCATATAGGTTGTTTTTCATTTTCTCATAGTAATCTTAAAAAACTCAGGAAAAAACTACGAAAAAACGGAAATAATAATTTTATCTCTATTATTTAAGCGTATTTAGAAAATAATAATTCTAAATGCTAAACATTTTCCCCAATCATAATTTATGATTAAATTTTGAAAAAAAAATGTAAGTACCAACTTATTGTTTTATCTAAAATGTTATTTTATGTTATTCAATTTCTAAAACCCGAAATTTAAAATAAAGAGTTTTCATTATATTTTTATATTATTCAAAATGAATCTTCGATACCTAATAATTTTTGATTAAAAATTTATTATAATTTTGTATGATTCATAATTTAGAATTTACTATTTTTAATGCAATAAGAGTACAATATAAACTTTATAAATAACATTTATTGGACACTTAAAATGAGATCCATTACTTATTGATAAAGATACCATTTTCTTTATAAATAAAAATAAGAAAATGTAGGAAGTGTAGGGTTTTTATTTTCACATAAACCATGCGTAATGCAATGATACTTTATACACATAATAAACATTTGTGTATTAGTTTTATTGTAATGGAATGATAGTGTATGATACAATATTTGTTACCTAATTATGACTACACAACTAAAGCTAAGATATTAAAATTAAATAAATTGAACATTAAATTATATCATGACACATATCAAAAATTGTAAAATATTAAATAATTTTTTGGTAAATTGATAGTTGAAAAAAAGGCGACAAAATAATATGGGTTTGCCTAATTTTCATGACAATTCATTTATCATAATATAATATACATTTCGAATTAAATTGGGCTTTCGAAAATAATAACTTGAAAATTATTTATTCTAAAATTTGACCAAACACATGGTTCAAATTTTAAATTGTTCTGTAATGTTGTACATTTCGGTATAGTATCTACTATATTCGCTATTATTTATAAGAAGAAGAATATATGTAGGTAAGTATGATTATAACAAATAAATCATGGATTTACGGTAGGTGTCACCGAAGGATATTAAGTTTACTGGCATATAAAATATACCCCTAGAAATATGTCAAATATTTATGGTTGAAATAAGGATATACCTATCTCACAATAGACCCCCGTTTAACCACCATTTAAAATCAGACATGCATCATATTTATACACTGAATACATAATGCCATAATGGTAATGAACTAACATTATATTTTATAAATTATAAGTAATTTTTGTCGTATGTCAGAAGTTTTTTTTCAAATAATTTTATTTTCTTGTTAATTAAGTACATTGTGAATATTTATGTACTACATTTTTTTCTTCAAATTTATAGACAAATATTTTTAATATGTTCAATTGTTTAATGATTATTGCTATCCTAAATTACCTATTATTATTAGTATGAACTGTAATGCGTTATTATTTTGAGCTTAAAATAAATAAAACATTATAGCACAGAGAAGCCTTACGCAACGATACCTACTAAACCATTACATTTCCTGATGAAATAAAACTGAATTCTCAGAATAAATTATATAGCAAGAATATACTAATATTTTCTTATATTATAGGAAATTTACTACGCATCAAAATTATTTTGCTCGAGAAAATGGGGGAATGCTAATTTAAAATACGAGTAGTATCCGTTATTTCAATTAAAATCCATGACCGAAATATAATAAATAATTATGATTTTATTTTTTTCCATTTGATAAGTTTTCAAAAATATATTTTAACAATAAATTTATTGACAAGTTAATTACAACTATTAAATTATAATATCGTAGAACCTAGTATGTATATTTATTTGAATAAATACATTATTGAAATGTCTAAATTGTATTAGTCTTTTAAATGACAGTTGTATGCATCATGCCTTGATAAAAGGAATGAAAATTGAATATGAAAATGTAGGTATAAAAGAAAAAATAATGGCAGATTTAATTTAGACCGACCTAGATATCCACATTATTGATTAAATTCCGTGAACTAAAATTTAGTTGAATTTTCATTACTAGGTATAATAATATGTATAGAACAAATAATTTTTTGATAGAAAATTTGGTTGGACAATGAACTTTTTAATAACTTCTTTAGAAGTCTAGAAAAAAAAAAATAAAATTCAATTTTGATTTTTATTATTGACATATCATGATATGTAAATTAAATTGCAATTTAAAATTAGATTATAATAATATCAACACTTGATAGTTGAAAAATTACAAGATTAGTTAAAAATATGATACATTTAATTACTATTAACTAATAAAACATTATATTATGATACTTAAAATTGTCTTTAAGTGGACGCTACCCATACATTTGTTGTCTCCGTCTTACACACACACGACATGGCTAATTGTCGTTCAGTTGTTTCAATAGTGTGCTGTAAGTTTTGATATTAGAGTGAATCGAGCTATTATAAAACTTTTAGGTAAGAACTTTACATGTGCTTAAGCGTTGCTGATTTTTCGAAATTTTCATTTTCAAGCAAGAAATGGATATGTGAAATATCAAAATTTAAAAATACTCATATCTCGCTTGAAAATGAAAATTTCGAAAAATCGGCAAAGGTCAATTCACTCTAGTATCAAAACTAACAGCACACTATTGAAACTAGTGAACGAAAATTTGCTATGTCGTGCGTGTCTATGAATAAATGTATGGATGAAGTGTCCTTTTAAAATAAAGTCTAATAATTATCTATCACTAACTTATAGACGATAATACATATATGCGATTGAGTTAATGTGATAACAGAAATCTAAATTAATAGTATTGACCAAACGATGTATTCATAATTTTAATATGAATATTCATCTAAATAAATTGAAACAACTATATAATAATTCAGTTATGGTTTTACAAAAAATATTAATACTCCATTCACAATGTTTTTTGAAAAATAATATTTATACATATTTTTCAATAATCATACTATGTATGTACAAGTTATCAGATAGTAATCATCTTTAGATTATAAACATTTTATTTCTAATAGATATACGGTTCATGAAATAGATGTTAAATTTGAGAAAAGATTAATTACTTTCCTTGATTAATTACTTAATGCAGGATACAGGATACACGCATGCTGTAATATAATAATAATATACCTACCTATAAAATAATAGTGACAGAGACAGCTAAATTATGAAATATTAGTTCAATTTAACTAACAAAAACTTAAAACCATATAAATATTTTCTTTATTTTAATATGAATTGGGTCAATACTATAGTATTACTTATAAGTTATAAGTAAGATTGATCGATTGTGTATTATATTTTTATACCTTCTACGAATTTGTCTATAAAAAAATGTTCATACATCAATAAGCTTGAATTTCGTTCTATTTATTCATAATTAAATTATTCAACTTAATTTATTAAAGTAAAGTCTAAATATTTATATCAATCAAAAGTATTTTTAACCATCACATCAACATTATTAATAAAGATTATAACTAATTGCAACTTGTTAAATCCTGCTTTATAATAACATATAGTAGGTCGATGTATTAATTACCATATTAACTAGGTACCTAAGTGATATTCAATGATAATATTATTATTTAGAAGTATAGACATACAATTTAATGTTATTTAATGAATCTCTATCTGAAATCACGTTAACTTGTAGACAATTTATTACGACATTTGTACAGAGAAAAAAAACATGGTGTAATTATGAGGTTCAGTATAGGTACAGTAATATTATTATTGTAGTCCATGCGTATATGCACATGCGTAATAGTATAATAGCAAATAAAAATGTAACCATTATAAATCAAATATTTTGACACGTCTAATGTTAAAAGTTTTCGTTGGTGCATTTAATCTAAAAAAAAAATATCATGTCAACACGCAGAACAGCGGCATTGGTTTTGTGTATTGAATACAAATCTTTATCTGCAAATACGCGTACAAAGCGCGAACAATGTTTTTCGGGTCATTTGCTTGTTTACCACGAGTTTCTTTAAAAAACAATGAAAGCCGATCCTTTCATGAGCCGAACATAAATGAAAATAACATAAAAAGCCCATGCGAAACTGCGAAAGGGATATGAAGCAAAAATAACAACAATACCAAGTCAACTGGATAACCATCGGTGAATAGGAGTCGTGTCGTGCAATGATATCCATATGACGGATATTCAAATAGTCGTATTCCAAAAGAGACTTTGAAAATTAGTCTTTTTTTTTAGTACCCACGAAAATGTTCATATAATAGTGAAATCACTGTAGTGATGTACATATTACGTAATAATATATTGTATATAACATGACTTTTTTATGGAAACATTTGATCGTACAATATTACATTTTACTCAAAACTATAATTACACAGGAATAGATAATAATAAAAACCGTATATTAATCGCGTGTTGTAATTTAATTGTGTGCATCGAAATTACAGTAGAACAGTATGCCGTAATTTCTTTGCCAATTTTCAGTTCAATTCTAAGCAGAACCACGAGTGTATTGATTTTACAATGAATATATTTTTTTGGTGAGGTTTAAAACATTGCAGAACTCTTCATAATTGGAAAAAACAAAAAAAAAATTAAGGAAAAAGCGGGAAATACGCAATCCCATTTTTCGATTGATTTTTTTTATTTCGTATCGTAATTCTAAAACAAATAACCGTAGATACCGTGTAGGTACCATTTTCATAAAATGTTTGAATTAGAATTTTCAATACAATATGGCATTTGATATATTTTGACTCTTTTTAAGTGACTGAAAGAAATTTGATTATTTTTTTCAATACATTTCGATAAATAGTGTTTGATTTTTGGTCAAATATCAGAACAATTCAACAAAATTGTCCTCATATTAGCTTTTAATACTGGAACTATGCAACAATTTGATCCAAAAATAATATTATTATACTTTTTATGAGAATCTAATCTTAAGTTAGAATTTAGACGAAATTCGTAAAAATCGCGAGCATTCGCAAATTGTCTTGTAGTTTTAAAATTCATAACATTTTAGATTCTGAGAGGAGTGATGAAAGTATTGATCTAACAATGATGTGTGTTTTTTTTTTTTTTTGTGTCTGTGTACACGATAAGTAGTTCAACTTCAGTATATCTTATTCGATGGGAAAGTGAATGTAAATGGTGCATTGGGAAGATCAAAATCCCATATACCATTAGTGTTCAAATTTTTACGCTAAATCGGTTTACGACAACATTTATTTTAGTTTTTGGTGTGACTCTAAAAAAAATGACTGCAGGTATATGACATTTTCACTGGTTGCTTATATTAGCGTTTTCTATATACACAATACAATTTTCAGAGTATTTTGATTTGTTTTGAACTGGTTACGGACATTTTCAGTTTCCAATTTTTTTAGTTTTTTTTTCTATAAATGTCAATAAAATTTTATTTGTTAGATACAAACTTATATTTTCTAACAAGAACGGCACATTCTGCTATGCCCACATAATTAATAAACATATAAGGTTTCTTTTTTTTTTAAATGCAGTTTCATCTAAGACGTTTTATTAAATGAAAACATACGTATGAACGTGCTGGCCGAATCACTCTGTGTGATTCAGATACATTTCAGCAGGGACTCCTTCTACATATTGTTACATGTTGTATCGAAGGGAGCCACGTTTACTCGTAATTTAAGAATGCATTTTACTTGTGAGAACATGCACGCGTGCGCTTGTGTAGCTGTGCGAATAAACGTGTGGATTTAAGTGCGTACACGAGTGCGTAATATATTGTAATATCAAAATCGGAAAAACATGTTAACCCTTTTTGTTTAAATAGGATATTGAGAATGCAATGTTCTTTTATTTATTCACTCTTATTGTTATTCGGAGATTTTGCGATAATATTTGCATTAAGGTTTGATACGATTGAACATGTGATATGCAGTAAAATATAATGTACAAAACAATAACAAGACTATTATGGCCTATAGGTAAATTTATTACTATACAAATAATTGAATTTGATGATTACTTGCATTTTTAAAAGTTTACAAATCAAATGCAATGCAAATGTGCAATATATTACTATTATATCTATTACGATTTACGAATAATGATAATAATGTGAATGAGGGTAATTTAGTTTAGTCGATGTGTCATATTGTTTGATATGCATGGTAATGAAAAATTATGTCTGACATTTTAACAACGGTATATAATTAATTTTGTTTGAATATTCGTAGTTTCAATAAAATTAAAAATTAAAAATACAAATATGGTATCACAAACATATGCATATAATACATACATATATTTAAGCGAAAAGCTTTTAAGTATTTAAATTATGAAATTATAAGACACAAACAAACAAAAAAAAATATATTATGTTTTTCTAGCTGTATTAAGAATTAGTATAAAGTTCACGAATCTTGTTATTAAAACTTACCAAAACTAAGTGAAAATTAAATGAAAACACTATTAAATGTAAACTACATGGACTTAATTTAAGTCTAGTTGATTTTATTCTTCCTCAGAGTATTATAATTTAAAATATAAATTATACAAAAAGTAGGTAGGAGGTACTACTACTGAAAAAAAAATCAGATACCTATCTTAGGTATATCTAAAACTAATAAATTAAAGTATCATTGTTTTTAACAATTGTTTGTTTCTTCTATAATTTTTTTTATTTTTATTTTTTATTTTGTTATTGTACGAGGACCAGTTAGTTTGCATTATAGTGCATTTTTTTTTAAAATCACTTTTGAAACTTCTACAATACTATTTGTTTGATAGGATTTGCACAAGTATATTGTGCATGACGCGAGCGAGACTTAAAACTTTATACAGGCTCATGATGTGAACTTTGCTGTAAACGAAATGTGAAAATACCTCGATATAGAGCACTTCTACAATGTTATACGTACATAATATATTATAAGTTAGATGTTCAGATGAGTGTAAGAAATACCGATGGGGTGAACGGACGAGTTTAAATGGCTATTAAATTAATTATTAACTAAGTGTAGGTAGTTTCTATTGGACACATAATACTATGCAGGTACTTATGCAATTACGTACCTAAGCGTGTATAATATCACAGTGAAAAAACATGATAACATTAAATTATGACGAATAATCATTGTTTGAGTAAATATCTGATGAGGTGCCAGGTTTAACTTATAAGTTGGGATTATCGTCGAATTAATTTTTAGAAGATTAATTACGAATGATTGCAAAAGCACATCAACATCCAACACCGGTGTAATTGAAAATAATAAAAATATTTTATACCTATATACCTACTTAACGAAAACGATATATTTTAATAATATGATGTATATATATATATATATGTACATCTGTATTACACTGCGGGTACGCAGTAGTTACCTACTGTGAATTAAAATAAACTAAATCATGTCAATAATCGATACATTCAATAACTATTTGGTAAATTTAAAATTAAATTTAATTATTTGAACGTTAAATAATAATCGATGTTTTCAACATATACATTTTCGCTTGTTATAACATCGGCGCTTTATTACTTTGGAACGTCATGCTAAACAGAAATTGTAATCTGGCATTAGTCGAGTGTAATAGTTTATAAATAATTCTGGTCTACTAAGCGCAGTCGTCGGTATCTTCACTAAACCACAACGTATGGGCAGTTACCTGTGTAAAACAATATTGTAGGTGCGATTACCGACTGTTCAGACTACTCCGATCAGTGAAATGATTACCGTAAATACGATGTAAAAAAAAAACAAATAAGACAAAAAAATACCACCACCCCCTCCCTCTCCCCATAACCTATAAAACAATATATCATCGCGGTACCATCGACGCATAATAATATATGGGTACACAATAGTAATGTTTTATCGGATTCGGTCGCTTAATAACGACTTATATACATTATACCTAGGCTGTGGGTATTATAAGATGTCCGCCACGCGTTCTACTCGATTGACCGTTTTCAATTTTCCCGGCTCATTAATTTCAACCGGCGCGGACAAAGTACGTTGGTCCACTTCCAACCCCTCCTTATATATTATACCCTCTTTGCGCGGCGAGGAGACGACGAAGACTGTGGCGGCGGCGGCGGCGATCGGTCGTAATCCGATAAGGGCGCTGTGCACTAATTGAAGGGACTCTGTATATACCCGCGTGTATATATATATATATATATATATAGTACGCATATAGGTAACTGTATAAGTATTCGGGGGCGCACAAAAGTTAATATACAGAGAATGCTATATACAGTGGACAGATGCCAGCGTATGAGAAATTGATACCTATCGGTATCGCATATATCTGTACGGGATTCGCCCTCGTCCGGCGTGGTTTGGGCGGGGAGGTCGTCGGATGGTGGATCAGGACCGATGGCGGTGGCGGATATTGTGAGACGATGTTTTCGCTATGTACAATAATATAATATCATAAAGCGACGCGAGCCGAACTCTGACCACGAGAGTCGAGTAGGTATACCTAAACGTTTATCTATTGCGACCGCCGTCCGCTGGTGCTCGTCGATAGTATATTATATTTACTGTGATGATATATACGCGTTCAGGATTTCGACCTTATTTCGCTCGACTTAAGCATCTGCTCGAACCTATATATTTTGTAATCGGCCTGACGCACGATCACTTCGACGACAATTCGTATTTAATTGCGCCGACAGAAATCGGTTTAAATCCCTCCTTGTGGTATCCGTCGATTTAATGGCACTGATATCGATTGCCAAGTGCAGGGGTAAACGTACTATAACGATCCACGGAATTTCTAACGAGGTGGTGGATCGAGGGCGTGATGTTGTAATCATTAAGCACTCGAATTTTCTACAATTTCACTAAAATCAAAATAATCATTTTCTTTGTACACGGCGCCTCATTTTTGGGGATGGATTGGTGTCCAGCAATGTTTTCGCCTCAATGATTCAAAAGTAGATCGGTGCCTATGCACCGACTATTCTATTGCGACCGAGTCACCAGCGGACTCTGTCGAGTTCAATAGTTTGACGTCAAACGGCGCAAATTGGCGAGTAAATCATTATTTATTTGTTGATGAAATTTGGTAATTGCAGGATAACCACCGTGTTATCAACAATAGTATTATAATGAATTGCCCTGCTGCAGTATGCGACGATAATATTTAGCGACTAGTTCTCCGTCCTTTGTGTATTCTTTCAATATGACGTTTATCTGACCTTCGGTTCTACCGTTTTAAATAGCGTCATGTGCTCTAAATTATGTTATGTTTCTAAAAACGGTAATTGAATAAAATATATACTGACCACCAGACTTGCATGTCGGGAGTAAAAAATATAACTAATATACAGCGATCATTATATAATGATAATTATGTAAGGTATACTACCTATAATATAATATTAAAATGCCATTGCTGTTGAATTTAATCTTCCAATGTATATGATAATATTATCTGTTATTTTATGTATTTAATAAACATGATGATAGGTAACAATATATAATATTTCAACTCTGATCATACACACTCGTGTGTGATAAAACAACCTTCTGATGAATTATAGCAAATTATTTTTGTAATTTTCAAAGTTCAAAAGTTTACGACGTAGATCAATGTAAGTCTTAGCTGTTATACACTTATACCTACTATACGGTATGTTATTAAAACGCACTTATTCTACGTAATATTTCGTACAATTTAACACTAATAATACAATAACCTTTTATTGTTGCGTGCACGATATGACGTATTGTCCTGCATTTAACACCGTTTTAATCACAAAACATTACAATGTATACGACTTGTTCATTATAATTACTGCATAATAATAAATTAAATTAATTGCGGTGCTATATGTGTAAATTACCTACAATTATAATGATGTAAAATTACGGCAATAATAATTATCTGTTGTAAGAATACTGTAGGGAATTTGAAGTTATATTAAATATTTGTTAAATATGTTGTTTCGAATGATGGCCAATGATACATATCGATATTATTAATTAGGTATTATTATTTTTGCAAATAAAAAACAATAATTTATTAATTTAAGTTGTTCATAATTTTTTTTTTTTTTTTAATCATTACTAATCAGTATACGAAATATGAAAAAAAAAAGGTTCAATAAATTCGATATATTTTGATACGATATCGGAAAAACGTGGGTGATATCGATACTTTGAATTATGTCGTTGGCCATACAACTTGTTTCCGACTGACAAACATGATCTATATAATTATATTCAATAAATACAGAACATTGAATATTAATATTTTGGCCAGTAGAATAAATATTAAACGCTGTTCGATGTGAAAGTGAGTTGACTAGAGTATCATAGTTGAAGGCTATCCATGCAATTTCCTAATTTTCTATTGATATTTAAATATTCAAGCCAGTTATAAGCGTTTTAAAATTGTATCATTTTACATCGTTATAAACTTATATAACTCACTTTGAAGTTTGAAATACCTATCAATCAAACCGCTGCAACCATGGATAGTACCTATTCGGGCTATTCTTAGATACCTTTTTTAATATCGGGTCAATTCACTCTAATATTTGAGATTTTAAGCTTACTGCACAAAATTGGTTCTGTTTAACCTAAATTTGTGATATTGTACGCTTGTAAGAAGGAGTCAATGTACGACATGGAACATGAGTGTCCTCTTAGTAATAAACAGTTTCACGTCATTAGGCACTATAATGTAGTTTGCAATATTTCAAACAAATAACAATACATAAACATTAATAATATATCAACTTCGAAAACCGTCGTCTCGGTATAGCCACCAAAGGGCACTCATAACTTCAACGAAAAAAAAAAACCACAATATAAGCTTTGGGGGAATCTTGATTAATGTTTTAACACCATATGAAAAAATGTTTAAACGAGTAGGTATTATTCCCCGCAGTAATAATCTGTCCGGGAAATTTGGCGTCACGCCGTACAATATATAATATATTATAGGCGCCTATAGGTAAGTATAGGTTAGGTTATAATATACCTACTCATACCTGCGAGGTCGCAATACACTCCACCGGCAGCCGTATCTCGTTTGTTCGAAAAAAAACATTAATTGCCGATCTCGATCAATTATTGACGCATCCACTGTACGCCATAATAATATATAATAATAATAATATCATCACATAATAATATTATCCTCGTTGCGGGGATAAAAGAAATAACCGTCTGGGTCGGCACCACTATCGCCGGCACGTCGGAAGTAAGTCGCACATAACGGGACGAAAATCTGAACCCCATCGCCCCCCCCCCCCACACACACACACCATTTTCACTCCCAGTGCGTGTTTTCCACGCGTGTTTCCACCTCGGCTCCTGGCTCTCCGGTCGCCGTTTTCTCGAGCAAAGTCAGCGAGCAGGCGCGCCACGTACCTACCACTCGCCTATATATATGGGCAACATATTGCGTGTAATATACAGCCAGCCGATATTTATGGTCTTGGCCATTGTCTCGACGCGCAACCGTTTCGGGAAGACGCCGTTTTAAATCCTAGGTTTATTTATACATTATTTTCGGCGGCGCGTCGGGTTCGCGGATTAAAACGACGGAGAGGAGCGCGCTTTCAACGAGACCTTTTTTTAAAAATTAATCACCGTATACTGCATTAAACGAGACGACATGGTATATTCAGGTGCATACCGGATAACCGCGGTGCAAAGCCGAGATTTTATTCGCATCGCGATTGGCAAGCAAAGGGTGGGTATTATCGGCCGCGAGAGCGCGACGTGCAGTGTGCGCGGAAAATATAATTAATAATGGCAAAGAGTACAACACAACGTGGGCAGGTACCTATTAATATAATTGTTATTGTTTATAAATACCGCGAACAAATCATAATATCGTTGTACATTTCACACACAAAACGCAAGATGAATAAATAAATCGTACGTTCTTGTTCGAGATATAAATAATTTGTAATAAAATGATAAATGTACCGACATAAAAACCTACAAAAAAAAAAATAAAAAATAGCTAATGGCCTGAGTTGCCGGGCTCAAGATCAAAAAAAAAAAAAAAATGATAAATACGCTAAATTTCAATAATGGTATTATATTATACATATAATTAAACATTATATATACGTCGGTTGTTACATTATTACAACGTTACTTGAAGTGCACGTTAGTGTAATTTGTAAAATGTTTATACAAGTTATTATTTGTATATAATGATTACCTACGATCTCCGAAGTTCCCGTAAACAACTGATATTAAACATTTACTATTTGTGTTTAGAAACAAACTGCGTTTTACATACATTTGCTTTTAAGCGAAATAAAACCACAAATACCTTGTGTTAAACCTCTAAAATAATATTGTAAACATAGACCTATTCAGCTTACTTAACTTTGTTTCGAGGAAAATTAAAACAAATCTATTAAGTACATATTTTGTTCTTATCGAGAATACGATTATTTGAACTTTGGTTTCATGTCTGCGCAATATTATATTAATTTGTGTATATTTTTTCGACTTTTGAATTTTGATCATTGTTTTCATTTTATACTTGGAATTTTTCCATTTTGGAAAACTTTTATCGTGCAAAATGCGAGATGCGTATGGATATTCACAACCTTGATTGATTGAGATATATGTTTTCATATTGGTTATTTATGTTTTTTAAAAACTTTTGTTCCAAACTTTATTACTGTATTTTTTACACGTTTTATTTTTTTTCAAATATTCTATATGCAAGAAAGTGTAATCGATATAAATACAAAGTAGAACTGAAATGTAAAACCACATTCATGAGTTATTGTTATTACTTTTGTAGATTTAAATAAATTATTGTTTCCGATTTAAATTTTTTTTTCAATTTGTATATAGGATTTCAGTTCTGTTTGTCAATAATAATTTTTATTATATTTGGTTATCAAAGAGAAATGATTTGTGAAAAACGAATGTTCTCCGCTGAGCTTGTTAACTTATATTTATTTATACTTCACAGTCCACAGCAATTATTAGAAGAATACGAAATCCTACAATATAAGATTTAAATGGTATTAAATCTATTTTTATTTTATCAGAGGCTTCAATTTTCTTGGAAAATGTATAGCGACAATATAAAAAAAAAAGATATAGATACCTAAGATTCTATTTGTATGACATCAATATTACTCAGCAAAAAAAAGCAAAATACATTTTCAAAGGTTTATACGAATATTTGTATAATTTATTTTTGTGAACTAAGTATTTAATTCAGTGAACCAAGTAATTGGTAAAGATTTCAAATTATTCGGCTTTATTTTGTACAATATAGATTCTAAGTGGAATATAGGTTAAGGTTTAATATCAATGTATATACTTCTTTAGAAATCGTTTCATCGCTGCTTTGTGACTTTAAAAGTTTAATAGGTTCCACCTTTTTTAATTTAGAAATGCAATACAGTTAAATATTTAAGGCATAATGAGAAAATTGGTAAAAACTCTCGTGTAAAATAAAAAACGTTTCTGAAAATTAATATTGATATTTTAAATTTAAAAAAAAATATGTCTTATCTAGTGTATTAAATGTAACAAAAATAGCAATATTGTTCATAGTTTGATAGTTTGTACCTAGTTGATTATATGAATATATTCTACAATATGCAAGTTAAAAAGTTTTTGGCAATTTGTGAAAAACAAAACAAAATTTAAATTAAGCTATCGTGAGTTCGTTATTTTCTGTGTCCTTTACAAGTTTAGTCCACAGTTGCTTACTTATTAGGTAACTTGTGTCATTATTATTAATGAATAATATAACTAATACAAAAACGAATATAACTAAAAATGTTGCCAACAACTTTTACATTACATATTTGCCTTGAAACGTAGTTATTTGGTCATACGAAGTATAACTAAATTACATAATATGTGCTAAAACGGTACCCAGGTTGAATGTTTAAAAGCTCAACATTTACAAGTTAAAAGATTAAGTTGATAATGTAATTTTAGTAGACATACATATTATACAACGTATAATGACTTAACCTGTTTTTTTTATAGGTAACTTTAACAAATGCTTTTGAATAACTTCGAGTTAATTTATACACGTCAAAACTAAATTAGGTTTTTGAACTTTTTCTATATTTTTTTTATCAATTACATTTCACTCTGTTTGCATAATTTAATGTTTACCATAAAGTCATACAGCTAATATAATTACATTAAATGTAAACAAAAATTATATAATATCCTTCATATTATCATAATGGACGCACACGGTGTGTGTAGTATAAACCGGATACATAACTAAATGGACTAATACAGTCATGATCGATAGTCATAATGAACTGTGCGTGTCTATGCGAATAATTATTTTGCAATACGGTAGTGATTTATTTATATACACATATTACGCATATAATTGTAAACCAGTGTACGTTTCATTTACGAACTGAAAATAAACTTTTTTGATTAACTACTCAATAATCAACAACAGATACTATGCATATTTTAATACATGACCCATAAACAATGAAAATTGTCACAAGATACTAACATAAATTTGTTCAGTGGTATTTATCAGACTCCTCACATTGTATTTGTACATATATAGTTACACGTTTTGTCAAATAAATGTACCTCGCCAATGCGTAGTATAACGTAGTGGGATACGTTTTTAAGCAAGTCTTGTAGAATATGTCCTTCGGGGAAGTATTCAAATCACATCGTGTCCCGGAATAATTTTCAGTTTTCACTTTGGTTAATAAGTAATAATACCCACCAACACGAACATTCAGACGACATCAGATGTCGCAATCTATCGCTAGGTATATGTTTCCGAGAAGAAAATAATGATACTACATAACGGTGAGCTAGGGGCATTCCAGTAAAGTTAATTACGGAGACGATGAAACTGGGACATTTTTGTCAACTAAAAGGTTTTAACAAATGTTCGAAGCCACAGAGACAATAGGCTTTCAGGAGCACGGCGCAGCTTTTGTTCCCAACGACAAAGCCCATCATGCAACCAAAAAGCTTGTCTCCCTCGCTATCCCCTAATATTTCACTTTTTTTATGTTTCATTTTAAAAACTTTAAACTGCTGGATTATTAAAAAAAAAAAAAAACTTGCAACTAATTCCGCCTTGGTTTATAGAGTTTTCTGTTATTGTACGTAGTACGTGTACTTACATATTGTTATGTAGCGTCACGGCGTTGTTTACAGATTGTTTACAATGTAAACACAAAGACATTTTGTCAATTATTCTTCTAAAATTTTGCAATTTTTTGTTTTGAAAATCAACACGAGAGAAAATTAATTAATATGACATTTAATAGTATAAAAAGTAGAAGTAGTACACAGAGTAGGACAAGTCAAAAACTACTTGTTCGAATTTTGATTTTGAAACAACAACATTTTCAGAAAAATTATTCGCTAACTAGCTTATAACGGAAAAAGGTGGGTTTTCATAAGAAAAATAGAAGTTTGTACCTTCAAAATGACACTTCTTAAGTAGTAGGTACAAAAATCAATAAATTTAAAAATATGGTTTTTAATTATAATTAAAAAAAATCAGATTTTGAATAACTTGCATTGTTGAAGAAAAAAAGGGGTGAGCATGCTTGGTGAATAACTTTGTATAATAATGAGTCTTGTAAAACATAATATTTGAAGTGTTGTTCATAAAATAAGCTTAATTTAAATGTTTTTATCACACAAAGAGAAACTATCGAAAGAATCAAAAAAAATATAGTCTACATACGATTTTCGATCTATACCTCATAATTATTATAATATTTATCGATCACTCGGTCTAATTCATAAAAACTGTTTAGACTGAAGAAATAAATATAATCAATTATTCTCTCCTCGTGTAATGCATTACACCCCAAAATCTTAAAGCAGCTTTACGATAGGCAACTGCTTTATTTTTCTGTGTTGTTCTACAACATTAATACATTAATTTATGAAATAGCTCTAGGTCATTTACATTTTACATATTACTATAAAGTGAATTAATTATTAAGATACCTTACCAATAAAAATCGGCGAGAATCTAACACCGCTAATTGATTATATAATAATGTATTTTATCGTTTTAATTTTCTCTATTATAGATTCAAAACAATTTTTTTATCGTTGACAATTTATTATGAAATCAATTTAACATCTCGTTAAAAATTAAATATTTTAGGTCAACCAAAATTCGTTTTATTTTTCGTTGAAATTGAAAGAAGAAATGTATATAAAAACATTTCAGGTTTTTTTTTACATAAACTATAAAATTAAAAATATTTATTACACTAATAAATAAAATACCATGAAACGTTGTAACGAGATAAGTGCCTACATTGTATTTTTAAAATTGTATTGTAATTTTTTGTTGCTGAAAACGTTATATCAAAACAAAAACCCTGTGTGAGTTTCTATAGATTAACATTTTTTTCAACAATAACTATAATTTAATTTGATGTTTAACAATCACAATTTATATAGAACTACCTACCTATACTTATGAATATATATATATATGAAAAATATGTTTATTATATAAACAACGCCATTTTTTCAATTTAAACCTACGATAAAATGCACAATTTTATTGTGTGTTCCCCCGAGTTTTCCCTTATAACCGAATTATATTAAATTTTTTCGATATTCTAACGTTGTCATAATGTCATGTTGGTACATAAAATAAATATATACCTATTTAATTTAAACCACACAATGTTAAATAATATTATGCGACGCTATATCGCTATTGATATAAATTATTTGAAAGTCTGTAATTTACATAAACAATTTATGTTGCAAATTGTTTGCGAATTAAAATATATAATTCTTCAATATTTGAATTCAATGTTGCCGCATAATATATCATGTCTGTGTCCAATACATTTTCACATGCGAACACCGAAAATACTAGAAAACTTATAAGCTTTCGGATGGTATAAATCAAATGCGTGATCGTGTTTTTTGTTTACAGATATGTGGCCGAAATTTGCATTCCTCGGACTCATGATCATCCGGTTAATGGTATCTGCGAATCCGGATGCAAAGAGACTGTACGACGATCTCTTGTCCAGTTACAATAAGCTCGTGAGACCCGTGGTGAACACCAGTGATGTTCTGCGTGTGTCTATAAAACTTAAACTGTCGCAGCTCATCGATGTGGTACGTATCCAAAATAATATTATTTGGCTTGAATATTCAGCTTACCTACTTATTCTAATGAAGTTTGTGTGAATATTGATTGACAAACTCACTACCTATCGTTATTATTATTATTTTTTTTTTTTTTGTAAATTAAGCAACTTTATTAAGGTAATTAATAACATTATTATTTTCATTAATTATAAAATTTCCCTTTTATTATACACCAACTTTAATATCTATTGACATCTTTCAGCTCAAAATTAAATTTATTATACTGGGAAAAAAAGATTAAATAAATAATAGGAAATGGTCTATAAAAAAAAGTATTACTTAATCATTTTTTTTTTTTTTTTTACCAAACTTTAGTAAACAAACTACAGGGTTTGCATACAATCAAAAACAACCTATAAATCATCTACATGTGACACTTAAGTTTATATATTTTCTAAAAAGTAAGAACAAAACGGAAATACAAAATTTTTAATTTTAAATATTTACTTAAAAGTAGTTACTTATAAAGTTATAAATTATTATACCAATAATGTTTATATGAACGTTCTAACTATACATTTATGTTTAAAATAGTCTATAGTGGTTTTGTTACAAACACTGCAAATGCATAGTATATAAATATTATTTTATAATGTTATTAAAACAGAATATCACAGATGAACACATGCCTGTACGATTGGTTATACATTATTATGATTCAGTTATTTAGACTGTATCATGTGTATTAACTATAGAGTATAATGTGTGTATTTACTATTTACATACTTATCTATCCTAGTGTATGTTATATTACTTATAAATTTATCAATATTTAATCTAGGTCTCTATATAAATAATGTATCCATAATATACGTACATACCTAGCTAATGAAACTATTTAAAAGTAGAAATAACGTACAATTTATAGGTAGTTACCTATATTAAGTAAGTTATTATTATGTATGAAATTTAACATAGTAATATGTATAGTGTTGGTGTTGGATCTCGAGTAAATTAATAACTTCAAAAGAAATTTTGTAAATTATGAATTTTTACACGGGGTTCTGCCATTGGGCGACTTGCCCCTCCCGTCAATCAAACCACATCAAATTTACTTATTGTATAACTTGTAAATACAGATTGTAAATATAAAATTTTTGTTCAGTAAAAAAAAAAAAAATTATGAATTTATTGGGAAAAAAAAATGTTTCTTATAAAATTCCACGGTACGGAAAAATAACAGATATTTGTCAAAATACAGTACCTATTGTTTTCACTTTCTTAAAAATTAAGATTATTTATGTGTCATAATCAAGGCTCGGAACTTTATGCGCTAAAAAGTTCTCAAATATGCGCATACATATGCGTCAAAAAACATCATAATATGCGGTAAAATATGCAGTAAAAATTTGGAAAATATGCAAAACTATGCAATTTATTGAATAAAAAATAAATTTTATACACAAAGTTCTAATACTAATACTAATTTACAACGAACAGAATTAATATGGTGTATAAATACTGATAACGACCTAATGGTTAAACATAATTGTTTACAAATTTCCTAGAATTATACAATTTATTTATATCATGGTTCAAAATATATGAATGCCGTGTTGAATTTGGATAAAAATAAATACGGGCCGGCCGGTCGGCAGTAACTATTTCGAGTTCTCAGTACTGGAGATTATATAATATTATTGTTAAATGCATTGGGAGCAATATAAGAATATCTAACGGCGTATTTTTCGATGAATTTATTTTGTTAACTATAATTAAATTGTATAAATGTAAGAAAAAAATTGTTTTCGTTAAATCTATGAAACATGCATAAAAATGTTCTAAAACCTAAAATATGCTAATTCGTACAAAAAGTAACGAAATATGCAAAATTATGCAATAAAAATTTTTGTATTTGAAATGTACATACCATGGATCAAAATTCTATCGAACCAGAAGTTCAATATGCACTTTCTAAACAAATATGCAAATGCCTAAAGTTCCGAGCCTTGGTCATAATAATTAAACATTGTTAATAAAATTATGAAATACTTAACTTTAATATGATTGTGACACATGTTGTTCGTTTATTTCGCTCACATTTGATCCATTTACAACATTGGACTTTACTATATTAGACATCCGTATAGTCGTGTGTTCAAAATATTGGCATAAGTGATTCAGAGCATAATGGGAGAAACTCTACGCGTTTTATGTTGTGCGATACTCCTTTCGAATAATTCTACAGGCGATTGCTTGCAGTGATAATGGAGATGCAAGCTTATGAAGCTTTTCAACCAATCAATAAATAATGGACCACGACTGTGGCCGATGCTAGACACTAAAGAAATAGACAAATTTGATCAGGATTTGGGGTTAGGGGGAGCAAGTGAAAGGATAGTTGCGTATTCTCCAGTGGGTTTTTATCGGACACGAAGTACGTAGGGATAGAGGGCTATATAGATTTTTTTTATTCTGTTTCTTTTTTATGGTAGGTGGTAACATTTTTTTTTTCGTAAAAAAAAAGATCGTAAAACGCACTACCCGACATATTTTATGGTTCAAAGTAATGAAAACCTCTTTTAATATGCGGCAGGAACTATATAGTGTATGGAAATTGAAAACTTTAAACATCTTCTATTGTTAGTACCTACCTCCTGGTCCACCCTTTACCTACCGCAATTATTCGTCGAGCACCGAGAATGATGAAATATTATATTATTTGAGTGTTGAGTCACAATTTAACAAAAACAGAAAGGGGAAAGTAGGTGACCGCTCTCCTGTGCAGCAAGAGTCGAGTGTACCTCGTCATTGAGTAGGTTTTAGGAAAACGGTCAGTCAGACTATGATGTTACTAAGTATATTTGATGATATTTTTGTGCATAAAGTAATTTATATATGACCTATTTACGTAGAGCCTTGTTTTAAATTGTCAATCCTTAGCTATAAAAGTTGAACATTTTATAAATTTTTAACTACAAAATAGTTATTAAATTATAAATTTTATAAATTTTGTCGAAATTTGAACTTTAAATGCTTATAAAAAAAATTGTGCTTTTTTTTTAATATTTTTCAACTGCTATTGTAAAAATATATCAGGAGCCTTGTATTAAATTTTCACGCTTTCTTTCCCAACAAATAAAATTTTATTGATATTTATAGAAAAAAAAACTAAAGAAATTGAAAACTGACTATGTCCGTAAACAGCTCAAAAGAGTAAAATTATTTTCAAAATTTTATCGTGTATAAAAAATGGAAATATAGACAACCAGTGAAAATTTCATGTATCTACGGTCATTTGTTTTAAAGTTACAACAAAAACCAAATTCAATTTTGTGAAAAATTGATTTTGCGTAAAAATTCCCGTTTTTCCTTAATTTTTTTTTGTTTTTCTTGGCGCTTTTGAAAATTACTGGGAATTTTAAATTTTGACCTCCCCAATGCACCAACGATATTCACTTTCCAATCGAAAAAGATACTGAAGTTGAAAATCGAAGCATTATTTCGACTACTTATCGTGTACATAGACACAAAAAAAAATTTAAAAAAAATTAAAAAAAAATATAAAAACACACATCATTGTAAAATCAATACATTCATCGTTCCACTCAGAATCTAAAAAAAATAAAAAAATAAAATATAAAAACACACATCATTGTAAAATCAATACATTCATCGTTCCACTCAGAATCTAATATTATGGCGTACAATTTCAAGTCCCTATAGTTTTATTTTGTTCTGAGTTATAAGACTGAAAAAAATTATTTGCTTGCTTCAAAGGATCATATGCTGCGATGACAGACACAATATAATAATATATTATTGAAAAAAACTTAAAGACCAATTCATACTTCGCTTCGTATACCAACCTATGTGAAAAATAATTTATTCTTCTTTGCAAACTTGTTAATAGTAGATTTCTAATAGTTTAATACAGAAAAAAAATGTATATGATTAAGATTAGGTTTATTACGATTGCGTACTAATGTGTACATCCTCAAAATTTGAAATAGTCAAAGATTTTTCCAATAATATTATTAATAAATTAGTCACTGTTTCCCATTTAAGTACTTGTTTGAATATTAAAGTTAAATGCATTAAAAGTATAAAATATTCGTTATTTATGTTTTATATTTTAAATATCGATAGTATACTTATGAAGGTAAATATATATAGGTACATTTGTTATAATGGTATTTTTTTTATTTTTTTTTTTTGGTTGAGGCTTCGACAACTGAAGTCATTAGCCTGTGGAACTGTGGGGTACTGTGTGTTTTGAACACGGGTGTTTGTTTTGGCAGATTTTTTAAGTGGGCACCCATAGGTATCTGCCATGTCCGGGTGGGGGATGGCGGCCTCTCTCTCCGGACACCGTGACTGCCCGAAGAAAATGCCGCCTGTGGCCGAGTTCGAATCAGCGACGGTGCGCGTCGCAACCAACGTCTTAGTCGCTTGGCCACTCCGTCCCCCTTTTTTATTTTACATTGTAATTGGAACCTATAATTTGATTGTTAACATTTATATTAAAATTGTTTTCTTAATTTCATTAAGTACATTATTAGGAAAATCTTTAGGTAATTAATTATCATTCTTGTAAGTCGGTGTTTGAGAAATAAGGTAGGTAGTATAAAAATAAATTAGTAATTCAGTACCCCTCAAATATTTTTCTGGTCTAATATTTGAACTAGATAAATAAGATTATTTTAATTTTTCTACCTACCTATTAAAATGTAAAAACTAATAAGTAATGTTAGGTAAATACAGGTGAGTAAATTTATATCGTATTACAATAAACGTGTTGAATTTATTGAACTCGAAATTATGTTTGAAACGTTTAAATATGAATATAGGTAGTAGAAAATATATTGTTGATCGTAAAACCATTGTCAACCTAAAACTTATGGAATTATTTCTTAGTAGTTTACTTGGACATAAATAAATTATTAACTATAATAATATAACAACAACATAAACACAATTAGTTGTTTAAATTACGATATCAAATAGTATGTTTAAATGTTCAATTCTGTAAAGAGCATTATTGTGGTAAATACATGTGTAGGCAATACTGCATAAGTAAGCATAAGTTGATTCTATGAATACTCATAGTGGTTTCATGGAAAGTTCAGGGCACCCTATGCACGTCCGTACTTGCATTCAAAGATTTTATTTCTTTTACTCTTTCATTTGTTGGTTAAACCACTATACATTTTTTTTGTATCTATGATTTTTATGAAACCGAATACATTGTAATATGATTAGTGCTGAAGTAAAATATCATACTTAGAACGTAGGTTTTTTTCTTTTTATAAATATAACTATCCGATGTATCTAATTTAGTCGTAAACTAGAGTAATTTTATACGCCACTCATCATTAATTATCCAGTTGATAATCTGAATTGTATGGAATTCAAGTGTTCAGATACCGATACTGAATATCTTAAGAGTATATACAACTGACCATTTGCAATGAAATAATTACTATGTTATATGTTTTTACATTAATGAAAAATTAATTTTTCAAGATTTAGTAAAACATTGAAATGTTTAATCATGATAAAATGCATATTATTATAATGCTGCATTATTTGTGATAAAAGTTATAATTTAAAAATAAAACTTTTTTAATAATTCAAGTAATCTAAAGAAATGATAAATATTTATTATTGTGCAAAATATTCACGAAAAATCGTGTGAAAGATTAAAAGTTTTTAATTACAGCGAAATGTATTAATTTCACTGCGTTATTACAATTAACGTTTATTTTTAGATTTATGATGATTTTATTATAAATTAGATACAAAGTCTTGTTTATAGCTGCTCGTATATAATAATATATTAACGGGGAACGGAGTGGCCGAGCGGACTAAGGCGTTGGTTGCGACGCGCACCGACGCCGGTTCAAAACCTCGGACGCGGGCGGCAGTTCTCTTCGGGCTAGTGCTACCATCCCCCACCCGGACATGGCAGATACCTACAGGTGCCCACTAAAAAATCTGCCAAACTGTGTAAACGTATTTAAACCTACAGTAAACCTTCCACACAGTTAAAAACCACCCAATGGCCTAAGTTGTCACGAGTTAATTAAATAAATAGAAATAAAAAAAATATATTTATACGATATTAATACGATATCTAGACCATAATAATATTATATTATATTTAATTAATGTTGAATATCATTATTTAGAACATAATATTATAGCCTTATTATTTATGTGATCGCGATCACCTTCAAATGAGTATTTGAATAACAACAACACTCAAACGGTATTCTGATTCATTTTTTTTTTTCATATCCATTTTTTTTTTATTACAATAGGTAATATTTGTCATTGCATGGTATTGACCTTTAATAATTAATACGTATCAATTTACAAAGGTGAATTTTCATCAGTTTTTTTTTTTTTATTTAAAAAAATTTACTTGCATTGGTTAAAAGTTAAAATTTGATATTTTCTCACGAGGAATCGAAATAATTTAGTAGTTGAATATGATTATTCTTTAATTTAGCTTTAATTATACGATAAAAAAGGAAATACCTCGTATATGTATATACATATTATTTATGTATATCATATATGGATATCTATTATTTAGAGGTGTAGGAATAAAACGAAATTAAACATCATTACATTTTGTACTAATAAGTAATAACGTGTATCTATTCGATTGAGTGAGTGTGTCATTAATATGATACTTGAGCTAGATGCCTGGTACACATATGGCAGGGAAGTTACGGTAAATAATGACCAGGCCGAGATTGTTTCGAATTACCAGTCGCACTCCATTTTAAGGTAAAATACTCGGGAAATACTACGGAATCGGATCCAGGGTCAAAATAAAATGTACGGATTGGTTCCCGGTAAAATTTTCTTACCTTTTTTTTTTTGTTCCCTTTTTTAAACGACAACTCCGAGAAAATAATGCTTTCACAGTATAGGTAGTAGGTACTTCCGCGACGCCAAATGTTGTAAATGTCACCATATATAAATGTTATATATTTTTTTTTAAATTTCTTTGAGCTATTGGTTATTGGGTTCAAGTCTAATCGTTAGACTAATTCGGTATCCACCTATTTTTTTATTAATAATATTGACAAATTTTAGTATAGCTTTTTGGTAGTTGCAGTAATGCAGTATATGAATTGACTAGCAACACAAACGTGTTAATAACCATACCTACTTACGATCGTACATAATTTAGCATCACGATATTGTTCATTTCGACTTTTTTTTGTAGGACATTTGTGTATGGTTTGGTTTTCAGATTATGCATCATCATTTTCACTTCAGCATTTTAACAATAGAACGGGAAGAGATTAAGTCTACCCAAAATACGCTGGTTGTGCCCTAACTTTAAACTTAACATTTGATGCTCGTAATATTCAATTTTCAAATATTTAGTAGGTATATATTTCTGTTTAAAAAATATATAAACGTTTATTACGACAAGATTGAATAACTGAAGTGTACGGGCCATATATTTTGATCACAATATAAATAATTATTATTGAGACAATTTTTTAAAATGCAATTGAATTATGCTCGTATACAAAGGACAGTTTAATTTTAATTGTATATATAATATGTTATATTATGTAAATCATAACGGTTTCCGAATTTTAAACTTCAACCCGAATTCGGTTAACAAAGTATTAATCTTTTTTTTAACATGTGATGATGTACAATATATTATGTACTTTTCAATGTTTTGTACACCCTTCTATCGTTAGATATATTTATGCGCAGATGATGTCCGATATTTTGGCACAGTTTAACAGACGATGTGCAAACGATGACTGACCAGTTAACCAGACGTAAACGTATTCTGGACACTCCTTGGTGACATCACACTGCTCCGTGAATTGTCAACCATGATTTCCGGAAAAAAATAAACCAATGTGATTGGCTGAATTCAGTGGTTTGTTAACGGCCCACCACAATGTTGCCATTGTTACCATATTGTTATATTAGATATACCAGAGAGTAGAATCCAATCCTACTCATGGTATATACTAATATGTTATAACAGATACCGCTTACCGTTTAACCACGTCAATACGAACACTGGAAAAACCTTCTATTTACTCCATTAACATCAATGTTGGTCTTTGATAATTATTTAAATATTACTTTTTACTTTAAAAATTATTAAATTTGAGCCCTGTTTTTCATGATTGAGCTTGAATTTTTCTCCTCTAAATATAATTATATTCCATTAGATAAAATGACCATCAGAAGTGATTCTTAGTGACGTAATCACGAAAAATGGTGAGTACCAAAATTGACCCTCTGCAAAGCCTGAGCGTCAAACGGTGTGAGCATTAGAATTGGCACCCAAAGAGTGTAGAACAAATATGTTCAAACTATTATGGCCTGGGATACAAAACACGAGAGTTACAATAATTATTATGAAACTCGTGGCAGTCAAATTTTTAAATAACACGAATGGGTGTGCGTTGGTGAATTAGGTGGGACGGTGAGTGAACTACTGGAGACAACGGTAGGATATTGTGGGTAATTTTTAATTCTGGGCCTGAGCGATTCCTGGATTTTTGATTGAAATGGGAAGGGGTGTTGTGTATTTTCATTTTGAAAACATTGTAGGTACATTAAATTAAAATAAAACAATTTATAAAAACTATAGTGTCCAACAACATAACATTTATAGATATTTTACTTTTTATTGTGTTATGGCTTTGGCATTTGAGGTTACACTTATGCCTGAATGTTATTTAGTCGGTTTTTACTATGGGGGAGAGTACGGTTGATTAGAATACGTGTATATGTGGCGAGGATTTGTCACTCGAAACCCGGGTGGTCACCCATCCGGGAACTAGAGACACTGGCTAATGCTTGACCTCAGAACACGTTAGTGATTGAGGCCAACCATTGCGCCACACCAAGCCACCGTGTAATCTTATAATACGATAATACGATATCAAGTTTCGGTATTCAACCCTAACTGTTTCGGTATGAACTGAATTTTAATGTACAAAACAAAACTTAACTTGTAAAAAAAGGGCCAGGGGGGCGCCATCGCCTCCTCCGAGGATGCCCTTGACAGTGCGCTTCAGTATATATGTGATCGGCATACACGCGCATTTGAACACAGCAATTCCAAACTTTGTTACGTGAGGTTATAAACGGGTTTTTACGACTTTCCGGGACATTGATTATTTTACACGACTCGTATTTTCTTTTGTGGTTCGCGATTATTGCCGATAAATAGTACGAGTTCTGGGGAGGTTTTTTTTATTTGTTACGACTGCGATAAATTCGATGTTTTTTTCGTGTGACCATGACACTCACTTAAACTTCTCTCGGATTTAAAAAAAAAAAAACCTTAAACGACAAAAACAAATCACTTCAATTCTGGTCCAAGAGCACAGTAGTCCTAAAACGTAGTTAAAATATCTTTTTGATATTTTTAGTGTATATTATATGATTGCCCCAGCTAAAGTCGTACATGCCAATAAAACAGTATAGGTATGCCGCGGACGACATTATTATAAACAAAAAATGATATATTCATATAAATTGTAAAACAATTCAACACTGCGGTGTTGCAGGTTGGTCGTAATAAATCTATTGTTTTATGCACATCACCAAACGGCATTTGTATGAAATTGACAATGCGATATAGTATTGGAAACCTTAGCAACGGAAATCGCGATAAATGGGTGTGCTGGAAACGGACACAACGGCATAGTAAGATTTTCTACACGCACGGCATAGAAAGTCAATACTATTATGATAATATAATATGCGTATAATATTATAATCTGCATAAATGGTTTGTAAAAACATCGTTTTTGTATCCGCGGCAAATGCACGCGTAATTGGTTTTTATTTTCTAAATCCTATAATGCTCGATACTATAGTTACTATTATAATTATAGCAACAGAGATCCGCGGAAGTGAAGGTTTTTGGCGTATCGAAGCTTTTAACGTATTGGCTCCGTTTGGTTTCGAGGGTCGACATGCAATGACGCATGTGTATCTCATATAATTTGCCTCGAATAAATCTTAGATGATTTCAGTTGAAAATCGCGGGTAACGCAATTTAACGTATCATAATCGGCTTAGAATTTTACATTAAAAAAAAAAGGTTATCGTTTTAAAAACAACAAGTTTATAATCCCAAAATACGCTCGTTTTGGCGGTATGCGAACCTAAGCAGGTATTAAAATTATATTAAATCGGTATTTAAAATCTCCAAAAATCGTAATTGTTAGTTTTAATATATATTTTAAATGCATAATCTAAGAGGAAATCGAGGGGCGTGCGTGATGATTCGAAATGAACAAACTTGTATATACGATTACAAACTTATAAATTAAATCTATTTAAAAAAAAAAAACTATTTCGTAAAAGTAGACATCTAATCGAGTATTTTCATGCTTTATGTAGATATATAGATGAATATTCGTCTCACGCGTTATGACGCGTTTTTGGAATTTGTTCAGTAGGTAGTAAAATTTGATCTTTGTGGATTATGTATAATATACCATGGTTATTATGTTTTCAACTGCTGAACATGAAAATATTACGAACTACAAAACTACATATCAGTACCTATTATTTTTTTTTAGTTTCAACATGCGTGTCATTCTCAAGATGCAACTTTAAAACTTTTCAATTGCCGATCATAAATACCAAAGAATATATACGTTGTGAGATTTTTTTATAACAATAGTAGTAGGTTTTTAGCTTTGTTTATCGCAACTTCAGGATGACCTGACATATTTGATATTCCATCCCTCACAAATCGAGGAATACAATCAACAGAAGTTTTAAACGTCGATTTCTAGCGATGAACTTTTTGTCTCGGTAAAAAGTTCTCCGGTTACTGCTTACTTGTTTTCTTTGTGGGTGGAAATGATAAACCCGGGTTGTACCTATCATAATAAGTTTATACATTTCTTAAGAACTCGAGTTTCTCACACCGTATTCTTTTCCACTCCGGACAAAACCTCGGTTCGAATTTTTATTTAATCATTCTTTGGAAAAAATAAAGTACAAGGATACCTAGCAGTTCAACAAATTAATTTTATTTCCCAAACACTTAGTTAAAACTCTGCGTATCGAAGTTTTTGGTAATGATGTTAATTCTTCAATCGCCCCAACAGATCGATTTTGCCGTAAAGCAATGGAAATTGCGTTAATGTTTTATTGGTTACTCGTTAGCGCTCGTAGATTGTGTTTATACCCATATTATGCCCTGTGTGGCCTCAATTCAGCAGACCCACATTATGGTGGTACTATCTCAAAAACGTATTGATTCTCCCTAATACATTATAATTTATTAATCCCGGAATCGTTTATTTCGGCTTACGGACTACGATACATGGTAGAATAATTTCGACCATCGCGACTTATATTTATAACAACAAGACTATCGTGGACAAAGCGAAACAATAGTATTATAATTACTTCATCGCACGTCGTACACAGAAATCGACCAAGTTAGTGGACAGTATTTATTTACATTTGGTACCTACCAGGTAGGTCCTACCAATAAAAATTTCAAATTTTATTAGTTTGTATACCTATTGAAAACTGTCTAAATTGGGACGGTAGATAGTCGTTTATTTTTCATATTATTTTCCAAAAGCAATATTCCTACAGAAATTGTATATTTTTCATACTTCAACCGCAGGTTAAATATATATTTTTTAAATAAAATCATATCAGATTAATCTTCTCAGTAACTATTTACGAGTACGTATTTTTACGTTCAACGTAACCCACCTTAATCTCCGAAATGTCGAGAAGATTAATATCAGAATTCAGAGGATTAATTTATCGCAAAAATTGTGTGCACACATAACTGTAGGTAAACACTATAACTTTCACTATGCATAATGCTAAAATAGTGTAGGTATAAATAAACTTATAATAATGTTGTATCGTGTGTCTCGTGGTTAAGTTTCTAGGGAAAACACTAAACATTTTGCTCGATGGAAGGAGCTATAAAGCCGTTTATGGATTCTATCATTTTGTTGGCTTATTGATCTGCATTTTCGTTTTTTTCTATAATGATGTAGCCGGGTATCCAAATCAAGGTAATATTTACTTCTATATTATGCGCTGTTTCACATTTTTTTCCCAAATAATTATTGTAATGTCTTTTATGTTCTTTGTAATTTTTAAATGTTTAAATGTGCTGAAGGTAGTATACTTTTAAAAAATGTGGTAGTTATTTTGATTTTTATTGTACTCAATAGAAAATAATGGGACGTTTTCGTATTGATAATATAATGCTATTAATAATTTTCCATTAACTTTGATAAGAAAGTAGAAATATCTATTGTGCCATGATATTAACATTATATATATATTTTACTATTGTTCTTAATTAACATCGGCGGCAATGGCCATTATAGTTACAATTTTTTTTTAAACAAAAGTTATACAATTTGGTTATATTTAAGAATTGTAAAATGTGTGTGGTGGTATCCGCGTCGACTCCATGAGCTGTGCTAAAATTACCTATATAGTTTTAATTAGTAACAATAATTTCTATAGTATTTATTCTCATTATAATATCCAAAATTATTAATTTTATAAATTAAATTAAATGATAAAAGATAATTAAAAATATGTGTTACACTAAAGTAGCTAGTTATAGTATAGTATTATTTAATTTAAATATCAGTAGATAAGTCGTAATTAATATACCACTTTATAAATAAATATTTTTTAAACGATAGAATACAGCCTTTCTGTGTATATTTTTTAATGAAAAAGTTCAGCTCGATGTTCTTGTGTGCATTAAGTAAATATTTTTGAACACAACCTTATATAATTTTAAACATTTAAAAGTATAATGTAAATTTTGTTAAATAATGGTTCATTTACAATTCTTGTATAATAATTAATTATATAAGTATGTATCCCGAATAATCAATAAAAAAGTTTGTGTTAAACCTTTTAGTCTTGAATTATTCAAGTTTGTTTTTTACATTTAGTGTAAATAACTAGCCAATAAAAACGAATGTAAAGAGCATAATTAAAAACTAATGTAAAACCTATTTAGATGGTGTCAACGTTGAAATCGTGTTCACTAATTTATAAACAGGAAGTTCATTAGATTCTTTTCATCATTTCAACAATTCAAAATTATTACATCTTATCTCTATCAAAATTTGTTTATGAAAACTATGCAAAACAAATTACCTGAACGTGCTTTTGTTTCATCTATTCATCAGAAACTATACTATTCACAGCTGAATAAACTTGGCAATGGTATTGTAACACATAACACTTTTCCACTTCCGGATACGAGATGTTGGTTAGTTGAAAGTTTTATGTACCTAATGGAAAAAAAATCTTTACTAAGCACAAATCTGGATTCTATACAAAAACGCGATTTTTAAGTGAAAAATTGTGTGCTTGTTCAATAATATTCAAATTTAAATTTTCGATAATAATGACAGTTAGTGTTTAAATAACTCAAACACGATAATAGTATTTTAATCAGTACTGAAATTGAATTAAAATTAAGAAATATTTTATGAAAATATATTAAAAAAATTTGGTGGAAGTGAACATAAATAATAGTCGTTTTATTAAACCATAACTCATAGAGTCATAGCATATGGGACATATTTGAATATAAATATGATATAATATTATATATTTTATATTGTAAAATACAAAAAAAAAAACTGATGATTTTTTCTGTCGTATGACTAGAGATGTAATCTGGAAGTTTTTTTTTCACCGAAATTTTCTGACGATGTTTGTTGAAAATTTTAAATTTGTATTTTAATGTAATTTTCTTAAAATAATTAATTTTTGAGGTTGTGCGGCTGATATAGCCACTAGGTAGTGGTAGTTTATGGTTATTTATGGTAATATCTCAATACAACGATAACGACAATATTTAAAAATAATAATTAATCGAACTCGATTACAGTCGACTTCGTCTTCGCAGTTTTGTATAAAATATATTAAAATATATTTCAATTTATTTTTTCAAAGCCCAGCCAGCTAACCATACTTTGATATGAAAAGCCCAGCCCATAAAAAGCTCTTTACTGTTATAATTTTTGAAAACTGAGCCCTCCCAAGTCTTAAACATAATTTAAACTGTTAAGTCCACTTAGGCCTTTCCCCCTATAAGAAATATGAGGCCCAGCCCGGCCCAGTGTACCCATGCAGGGCTCTAACATACACTAGTATAGAATGTACATTATTAAACTCCTCGGACGTACGCTTAACAAAATACTATTTTATAGTACATGACTACACCAATGAGTATTCATTTTACAAAATTAATTATTATAACTTTGATTTGAACAGTTGTTATTGTTAGTCTGTATAGAAACTTATATTATTTACTTAATGTTTTAACCTAAAGTCCAGTGTTGGTTATCATAGCTTCTCAGACCATTTATTAAAGTTAAAACTATAATACATTTCAAATACTATTGGATCCAAAAGTCAGTCGCCTTATTAATCATCCATTCATCCAGAACATTATCACGTAAAAGAAAGTACCTTTATGTAATAAATTATTTTTTTTTAAACGAATACAGCAAAAATATTGAATTGATTCAAAAAATCGTTACTTTCAAAAAGGTCTGTCGTCCGTGACTTTCAGTGTAATTATAACCTCTAAATGCAATCCACGTTTCATTTGAAACAAAGAGATCAGGCTTTCACTACAAAAGTATTTTCCGGATAAAAGTATGCGCATATGACATTGCAGAAGAGAAATAATTTCTTCGCTCAGAATCCAAACAACGAGAACATTATAACAATAGTATTAAAACATACATTTGATTTATGTGTATAGTTCAAACAAGCTATGTTTTAGCTATAGGTCGAACCGTAGAATTCTCAAAGTTATAATAATTCATAGTTTTCAAGTTTAAACAGTCTTAATACATTGTTAATAATTCATACTAATAATAATTCTACGAGTACTAAACAAAATACATTTGATATGGCCTGATTATAATTCATTGCACATTGTTATACAATTATGTATAATATTATGATTAATGCTACTGTGATGACGAATATTAACAGTAGATAGGTATATGTATGTTTATTATTATACGTTTTAATATCTTATTTTTGTATTAAATGTTAATAACAATGCCGTCGTAGTGTACAAGAAAATAATTCAGGCGCTTCAATAGTTTTGTCCATTATATTCTTGGTGAAGTAAAACCTTATCTTTGTTCGCAGAGATTGCTCTGACAGATTTTTTCTCTGTGCGGTCGTCGCTAGACTGCTGATGCTTAATCGTAAATCAATGCACACGTGTCACGGTAATATCTAAGTGATTCGGTTTGACGACCGAGATTTAAAAGAATATTTTATTGAAAAAATGATAATAAATTCAAAACGAAATCTTTGGAGGTTAAATTATATTTTTATTTCGTCACAATATTACTCTTGCCTACGTCTATTTTTATTTTATAAATCATCGAAAGTACATATTGCATCACATGCGCATTATACACGAGACAAACAAAATTGATATATTAGTGTGAGGATTAAGGAACAACGACAGCAAAAATCAAGATTGCAAGAACAGAGACACTTCGCTCACAATATCGCAGGATAATGATATGGCGCATTATTATCATTATACAATAATTCAAATCAATAATAAGCAATCTTGTTAGATGGCTGTAAGACATTATGTAAGTGGGTGTCGGATTATTTATGTATTTTCAAAATTCAATGATTAATGGTAGGTATACTTATCAATTAATTAAACAATAACATACCCATACGAATAAACTTATATTATATTATGTGGGTACATTTTTTCAAGTTAAAAATACTAAAATTGACAATTTATGATACAGAAAAAGTATATAAAAAAAAAAAAATACAAGATATGCATACAAGTCTAAAAATAATTAAAATGTGCTAAAAATGTTTGTATTAAATCAATTATTTTACAACAATAAAATTATGAATTTATTAACACGTGTAGCACCTGTTATTAGATTAAAAACCAAAATAATAATACACTGAAACTAAAATAATAGTGATTAAAAGTACCTAGTATTTTGAAAATGATTTGGTATTATACTATACTTAAAAATACTATATCGATTTCCATATGATTGATTGCAAACGAATTATTAAAAATAAAATGATCATCATTGAGCACAATAATTTTATTATTAAAATGCATATAAAAAATATCCATTAACGCATTTCGTCTGAAACATTACGCTTGGTCAACCTTAAAACGATATATGTGATTCATTCGTGTTAAAAACAGTTTGTTCGTTATGAGGATTATTAATTCTGAGGGTCGAAAACATTTTACTCTAAATTTAAATTAATATAAACGCACAGGTTTTCAAAAAACACCGTAATATTTTGTTAAGCTTTTGAAATTTTTGAGACAAATTTCGAATAATAAACAGTAATTTCCAAGCCTAAAATGAATAATATAATAATATACCATAGTACCCACCTATTATTAATCGTAAAATTAAATATTGGGTGAATCATTCAAAACCCAACGAGCACAGTGAGAGCATAGTCCGCCCAACACACCTGCAAATATCATTGTTTACCAATATTTTGTTTTATTTGATAAAATATTACACGTATAGTATTATTATATTGTCTATGTGACGTTAAATAATTGTCATCCTATAATATGAAACGCTTGTAACGTACCTAACTCACCTGGAATCACTAGCTACAGTATGTAATATTTATTTGAAAGTATTTATATTAGATCAAATATAATATTATAGTATTTAGGTGCCTATTTGGCTATTTATTAAGAACCCGCGTATCCACGCATAAGGGAACGAGAACCCTTTTTGTCGATCTTCACGACGTTATTCTGTGCGTGGAATAATATGGACAGTGGCACGTGTCTGAACGTTTACTCGGAAATTATTCCTTTAAAAAAAAAATAAAATGAAACTGTGCCCTAAGCACTAATTCTTTTTCTCTTTGTTCGCTATTATTTTATCCCACCGGAACATCCCCCGTTTATTGTTGTTGTTGTTGCTGAACTAACAACGAATAACGAGAAGTTTAAATATTCAATTCATTCAATTCAGTATAATATATATCCTTTTTAAAAAGCGCCGAACCTTGTTCGTTTAATATAAATACGCGTTGCTATTTGTTTACAACTCATAATAATATATCGTTTGTATATTTTATTCTGTCAAGCTAATGTAGTCGACGTTTTTTTACAAGCCGGACATGCGAGGACACTTAACGAGTTTAGATATTACGGAATTCCGATAACGGTTTTATCCGTTCACTCTTCGAAAACATTAAAAAATAATAACGTGGAAACGGATCGATTAAGTGTATATTATAATAATATTATCATGACGATAAGCGTCGTAGTTTCGGTGTAGGAATAATTTAAATTTACAATATTTTAGTAATATTCATTGTTTTTTTTTTAAACACACAACAGAGTTAATCTAATCAAATGTTACGAACAGATAAAAAAAAACATTTAAAGTGAAGGTAAAAAAATGCATATCCTTAAGGGGCGCTGCTTGATCGATTGATTGATCGGTCTGCTGACTTTTAGATGTTGGCAAACGACGCGTCTTCGTTGGTATTTTTTAATTTATTTTTTTATCATTTTCTGTGTTTTGGATGGTTTGAACTTAAAACGCACGTATAGAGAGAAGCCATCCAATATTTTTCTAGAAAGTTTATAATTATAGAGTAATATTATTATGGTATCTGCATCAACACGCTATAGTACTTAAATCCTCGTGGGACACCATTTGCTGTATGCAGTGCATAATAATACCTACCCTGTACAGTGTAGGTACACAGTTATTATACGTATTCATATAATTTATCTAGCCGTCTAATTTCCAACAAATAACGGCATAATAACAGTGTAAAATATTATTCAACATAATTTTTTTTATATATACCTATATTGTTTAATATTATCATTTCAAAGCCATACAAACATTTCTATATGTCTTACAATACTATTTATTTTGGATCTATTCAAAGCATTATTGGATGGACTGCATCTGAGATTTAATAAATGACTACGATTTTGGATATTAATTGACGTCGATTATTGTGGTTAGGTTAGGTTAACTATACGACATTTTTAATACCGTCACATAAATAGTTTTACATAATGATTTATACTATAAGTATCATCAACCACGACGTTTTCGTACACAAACTATGTGGTAATAGATTTTCATGAATGCGCTATTTAACTTTTTATGAGTAAATTCTTAGTATATAATAATAATATTATCTGCTCAATTATTGTTTTTATGGGAGATATAATATTATTATTACTATAAAGAAGCGACTATGTCGATAGTATAATATAATAATATTATATTGTTGTTTAGCTAGTAATTCTGTGTAGCTAGGCTAATGATCTGGTAAAAAGAAAATTGAAAAAAGAAACTAAGTATAATGTTCAAATATAATATTATAATGTCACTTATCAGTCCGCACAGCCAATAGAGTAGGTCGATTTATCTATCACTTTAATTTAAAATATTCTCATGCACAACTGCATTTTTAAACTTAATATTATCATACAAGTTTATAACTATATACAATTAGTGTTTTGTTCGAATAATTTATATACAATATAAATATAATTTCAAGAACCGAACGACATGAATTGATGATAGTTACCTTCCCAACGCACGCAATGTTGAACTGGTCATATAGGTATATGGTATGGATGGGTTAATGTTTAGTGTTATGTTCAAAATTCACGTTTTCAATTCAACATTACAACTCATTCGGTTACACGATACATTTAAAATTATGATCAATTTTTTTATACGTTTCTTGACATTTTTTTTTTTATTTGATTTAATTTTTGAAGGGCTATTTTAAATCATGCACGGAATCATTAACTAATACGTTTAACAGTTTATTTTTGTCCTTCTACACTCGGAATTACAGCGATCAATTACTTTGTAGGATATTGTAATGTAGAGCGCTAAAGAGGCAATATTATATGAAATCAATTACTATATAACTGGCCTTATCACGTTAAGAAAATTAAAAACTCCTGATGGATTGTCTCGAGGAAAGTTTACTGTCCCACCAACTTCGAAAACTTCAAGCCATATAGATATGTGTTAATGTTTCATAAATTGGACATTTGATAGGTAGGTAAGTGACGGTTACTTATTAGTTTTTAGCTATACGCCTAATCTACATGCAATACTATTCATACAGAGTGGTTATTTTAATGGTAAATACTCATTGTCTCGATAAGAATTGACTTTTTTTTAAATTAGAATTAGATTTTTTTTCTTTCACTATTATTATTCATGGTACAGAATCAACTACTATGTTACTATGTACCTACTATACGTATTAGCTTACAACAAAATAAATAAGTTGTCCATATCAATACATTTTAGAAATGTGATGATTTTGTTTGTGTATCTTGAATTGGGCTGAGGTCTTCGAAGAGGTTGTCAGAAGAATTTTTAAATACATAAATATCAATAATTTGTGTATATTTTGTTATAAATTTAACTATTTTTATACTTTTGTGAATGACAGCATATTATACCGATTTTTAGTTTGAAATTCTGATGTGAAATATTTTTCTGAGGATTTTAATGTATATTAAAACCGAATCAGTGGTAAGTAAGTTGGTATAATAATAATATACCTGTTCGAAATCCGTTTGATATACTTTTCAAGATAATTTTAATGCTGAAAACAAAATCATCCTTCCTACGACTGTTTCTGTAACTTCTACTTTCGCATTATGAATGATGATCCGTCCTCGTATCCGTAGTGATTATCAGCCGTTATACAAGATGATTCAACAAGCACACTCACTCCTATTTTTCTGATTTTTGTAAGTTTTTAAATATACTTAATGATTATATTTTTAAATTCTTGAGATCTTTTTGTACTACACAATACGTGTTCTGTGGTGATACACAAGTTCTGCTATTCAATCATTGAGAACCTCTCTTGTTTATTGTATATTTTTTAGTAGATCAATTTTTAAAACGTAAAATGTATTCTATTATTTTCTATTTATAATATTCTATTATAATATTTAATACTTATTTTTAATTTTATTTTAAATCTGACGAAAACTCTTTAACAGTCAATGTCATCGATTTAAAAAATTAATTAATTGGGTTTTCTTCTGGGCCTTTATTCATTTCTTTCAACAATTTTTTTTTTGTCATCAATGCTTTTCTTTAGAATTTCAATCAAATAATCATTTTATTTTTTTATTTATCATTGACATTTATTCTGTGTAAAATAGAACTACAATGTTCTTTTATTTAGTTTAAATATATTTAATTTATTTTGTCTGATGGATATTTAGATATACATGATAAAGATACATTAGTATCTGTATTATTTAAATTGCTTTGGCTTTGTACATTGTTATCAAGTATGACGTTATCTTCTTTGTCTTCACTATTGTATGTATTCATTTTCGTGGTTATTTAGTTCAACTTTATGTCACTTAAACACATTATATTTTAATCTATAAGTAACGTGAACGGATTTGGCGTATACTTAAAATTACTTATCTCACTGTCTTAATGCAAATAATTCTACAAAACATGCATGTTAAGATGTATAATAGATTTTAAATTTTAACAATTGTTGGTAATTTTTAAGTTGATAATATTATATAAACGTGGGACACTAAGTGTCCACGCAAATTGAAAATCAATATACCTAGTCTACTCACTATAGAAGAATCTAACAAAAATTGCGATTTATTATAAAACTAGATTTTGTCTATAAATAGCCATTCTGAATAGCTATATTAAGACAATTTAAAAGAATTTAACCATCCATTAAAATAAATAGGCAAGTTTCCATAACTTACTAATAAAAGATTGTATTTTATTGTACATCTACTGTATATTTTACAATATGTCAAAAATGTATTATTTACGCATAATTCAGTATCGTTATCATTTTAAACTAATCTTTA